>JAXGGA010002514.1:0-120408 GCA_038373865.1 Uloborus plumipes
AAAAAAAAAAAAAAAAAAAAAAAGGGAAAGGTGTTCCCTTTTCTGTTTTAAGAAGTTTCTTCAAGTACTGTCAAGTTTAAGTATCATTTGCATCTTTACATTGCAAAATTTCAACAAGTCCGCCATTGCGGTTAAGCTTAGTTTAGCCTTCTGAGTGACTTTATTAACTTTTTAAGAAGTGGACATCTGTGTTTTCCAACTCTACAGAATATAGTTTTATAGTTTTAAAGGAAAATGAACTTTTTTATTGAATAGACTTTCTGAAAATTGAATAACTTTATCAGAAGATAACTTTGCTTGATTTAGAATTTTAAAGGATTTTCGCTGCTGTCGCTGTATCCAAAATACTTGAATTAATAAAAACTAAGTGCAGTAAATATGATGTTAAATTTTACCGTAGTTTATTAGGGGGGGGGGGAGATATCTGCCCTGTCCTCGCAAAATTGCAATTTTTAAGCTCTAAAACTGCGAATACAAAAACGTTCTCGCTTGATGCTTAACAGAATCTAATTTTTTTAGCTATTTTCGAACAAAACAAAATTCTAGTTTCAGCTAATGGGCTTTTTATTTACCCGAAGATTTATTTTTAATTGTAGTTAGGATTTATTTTACTTTTTGTAGAACGCTATGAGAAATAAATATGAATTCTAATACGCCAAATAGGCAAGAAATTTACCATCATTGTTTTATTTATGGCAGTGTTTAATATCTTACCAAAATATTCAATGACGCTCACAATTTTTTGTTTCTCGTTTCAAAAATATTTCAATAACTGAGATCTTTGGTTGGTACTTTTCAGTTATAGGTACATTATTTAACTTGGCGATATATTTTCTTACTTTACCTAGGCGGAAATTAAAATGTTAAGCTTGCATTGTCGTTATGGTTGCTCCTTTTTCTATTATTTTGCATTTTAATTTAGATTTCAACAATAATTAACTCGATATCTAAATTAAATCTGATTATGTTACATATTATGGAGCTTTTAAAGTTATTTTGGCGAGTTTTAATAGAAATTCTCATATTTAGTTAGTTTTTTTTTTTAGTTGGCGCATTATTTTACTATTTAATCATATGTGTGAAATAAGAAACAAAAAGAAGGACGATTTCGGGGATTGGAAGTCTGGCTATCTCTCCCTATTATCGTCAAATCTTTGCCGCCAATTCATGAGCGAGGAAAATCTTTCCTTCGCAAACGTAAACTAATTTTTCCCAAAATAATTTTCGCTAAAAATTTGACCGCCAGATTCCTAATTACCGAAATCTTAGCTGGTTCCGAAGTATGTTAATCATATGTGCAAAGTTAGACACAAAAAGAACATTACCATTTGATGTTATGCAAATAAAATAGACATTTTAGGAAGTAAATTAATAAATCTGCATTGAAAACCTATTGAAAAAATGGCATATACAAAGTTAACTGCTTCTTACCCAAATACTGTAAAATGTACTTTTGCGAAGACTACAAAATGTTTTAAAATACAAATCATAGTTAAAGCTCGCTAGAGAGCTGGGGCGCGTTAGTTTCCAATGTCTATGTAAAATTCTTTATATTAACCACGAAGCTGAAAAACAATTACTTTTTGATTTGACTTGGGAAAAGCCTTGAACATTTAATGCGAAAAGCGGAAATGATACACGCAATTCTAGCTATCGACAGGGAGTTGAGATGATGCACTAAATACTAACTGAATTAGTTTGCTGGAAGCCTTGGCGGATTTATGCGAAAAATGTACCTTAAATTGGAATGAAAAAAGAGCTACCAATCAAACTTTTTCGAATATCGTTATAAATTATAGCCTATGTGTTATTCTGATGTCTAAGCTACGTTATGGTAAAAGTTTCATTAAAATCCATTCAGTAGTTTTTGCGTGAAAGAGGAACAAACATACATCCATACATCCATCCATACAAACTTTCGCATATATAATAGTAGTAAGATAAATAGGCATATGCATTCAACAAGTGAGATCAAATATTTTTTGGATTAAAATTTGAACTTTAAGTTACAGTTTGATTTTTTAACAATATTCATATATTAAAATTTCTCAGCTCTTACAGTTCTTCTTGATCCATAGGCAAATTGTAATATCGTCCAACTTGCATTACCAAAGCAAGAGGTTATTATGATAAGAGAGAGGGGTGGAGGTGAAGAAGAAAATAGCGTAAAAATGATAAATGTCTAAATTTATCATTTTGTGCTGAAAATTTTAATTTCATTTTACTGAAAATTTGAAAAATTCAATTTTTCAGGAGTGGAAATAAATCTCCTCGGAAAAAAACGAAAAAAAAAAACCGTTTTTTCCGAAAGTTTCCGTTTTTTTCCCGACCATTTTCATCTCTAAGCTCAACACACTCTCCACTTCCTTCAGCCCTCACCCCCTTCTTTATTTTTTTCTTTTTTGTAAAGATTAACTCACATTCCATTTTATCCACTGATAAGGACTGCATCCCCCCCAAGTTGCTAATGCAAGGCATAGGAAATTCATCTTCTGTCTGGTTGTTTTTTCTTTTACTGAAAGTATATCACACATCCTATCACGTCCCTCCCCCCTCAATTCACTCTTTGCAACACCTGCCCTGCAGCTGCATGTATTTTCTTTGTTTCACATATTAGCAGGGGTGATTGTGAGTTCATGAAAAAATACCTGAAAGTTTTAAAGAGAAAATTGTGTGGGAGGGGGACTTTTTTGTAAAAACCAAGGCCCTTATCTATTAAGTATACCTAATTTTATAGTTATATATATTTAATACTAGCTGATGTGCCCGGCGTCCCACGGGTTTAAATGCAACATGCCAAATCCAAGAAAATAAATATATGACTTTCAACTAAGCCCATCTGTTGGATCTGTAAACATTGTTAAGTGCAAAGGCCTTACATTTAATTTCATATTTAGAGTATGTTAAGCCTTGCACATTATTTTATAATTGGAGTTTATATTTGGCATTGTTAGAGTTTAAAATATTTGATTTTTCATGGAATACTGAGTTTCTGAGTGAGTAGTTTCAAGTTAAGTTTTTATGTTAGTTATCTGTAGTATATAGATGGTGCGTTCTTGCATAATTTCTGAGTTGTGTTAATAAATTGCTTTTTTATTAACTAATGAGTTTTAATTGATACGGATTTCGATTTCTGAGTTGAGTTTTAATCGATTTCCAACATCTGGCGTCCGTGACAGGACCATCTATACTACGATACTAGTGAGTTATTGAGTTATTATTGAGTTTATCATTTTGTGAGCGAAAAATATTTTGAGAATTTTAAAATGGATGAGTTGAAGAAATCCAGGACACAGTACAGGAGATTATTTACAAGAGCTTGCAATGAATTCGATATAGAAGAACTTGGCTTAACTGATGAAGATAAATTGCTTAGACTTAAAATAATCGAAGAAAAAGCATTTTTAATGATTGAGACTGAGTATAAAGTTAGAAATCTTCTGTACGAAGATAATACTGTGGAAACAGAACGTGATGCTGAATTCGATCAATCTGAGATGTATATTGATCGTTGGCGCGTTTTAGGACACAAACTCAAAAAACTTTGCCAATGTGAAAACGACTCTGCTTCGGTCTCGAGTGCAAATTTGTCACAGAGAAATACTCTGCTACGGTACCCAAAGATTCGACTCCCGTCATTTAATGGAGATATAAGAAACTGGCTGGGATTTTGGGGACAGTTTCAGAAGATTGATAAAGATCCCAGTTTAGATTTACATGATAAATTTGCATACCTGTCTCAAAGTATGGTGAAAGGAAGCGTTGCCGAAGATTTGATTAAAAGTTTCCCACCGGGTGGTGACAGTTACGAACAAGCATTGAGTCAGCTAAAGAGTAGATTTGGCAAAGATGAACTGTTGATCCAGGTCTATGTAAGAGATTTGTTGGCGATAGTTCTTCAGAAAGGCAGTGCTCGAACAAAATCTCTTAGAGTACTATACGATTTACTAGAAAGTAAATTACGGGCGTTGGAAACATTGGGTGTAACAAAAGCCAAATATGCAGCCATGTTGTTTCCTCTAATCGAGTCATCGCTACCCCAAGAAACATTGAGAGCTTGGGAACGGCACCGAACAACTAATCGTAGAAGGAGAGAGGCTGCCACAGAAGATGAACCGAGCTCGCACCAAGAAGAGAAGAGCGACTTGAGCTCAATTTTGGATTTTCTACAAGATGAGGTAGAGGCCGAAGAAAGAATAATTTTGGCTTCTCAAACATTCGACTGTTCTAAAGTGGAATCAGCTGCTCGAGATAACAAGTTTCACGATGAGAAAAAATCTGTTAATAAAACGAAGTTTGGGGATACCGATCATCTAGTAGCAACAGCTGCTGATCTTTTAACTTCCTCACAGGACCAGAAACAGTGTATTTTTTGCCACAATCATCATGATTCGAATGATTGCATAAAAGCAAGAAATTTACCGCTTAAAGAGAGAGAAGATCTTGTTGGGAAATCTCACTGCTGTTTTCTGTGCCTCAGAGAAGGACACCAAGTACGTCAATGCAATGTAAAGGAGATATGCGTTAACTGGGGAAGAAAACATCACGTTTTGCTGTGTAGAAGTGCACAAACACCTCAGTCTTCTGAGAGCATTGCTACATTAGAAGAAACTTCGGAGAAAGATTCAGCCCTTGCAAACATTTCGATGTCGCCAAAAGTAATGTTGCAGACCCTGATGGTGATCGTCAGAGGTAATGGAAAGAGGCGTAAAGTAAGAGCAATTTTTGATTCTGCATCACAAAGATCATATATTCTAAAGGATACGGCTATGGAGATGAAGTACAGAGCTAAGGGTACACAGTATCTCCAACATGCTCTTTTTGGAGGAAACAATTCTGGTGTGTGTAAGCACGACGTGTTTAAATTATATTTAACGAGTGCTAATGGAGACTATAATTGCAATTTTGACGTTTTAAGTCAATCAGTCATATGCGAAACAAAGTCACCAACGAGTGAATGTGCAAAAGAACTTTCCGGCTTAAACATTTATATTGAGCATGATAATAGAGCCCCAATTGAAATTTTGATAGGAGCAGGCGTTGCAGGAAAACTTATGACAGGAGGATTTAAATTACTTCCTAGTGGCCTTGCCGCAATTGAAACTAGATTAGGGTGGACTGTAATGGGGAAGAGCTCTAGTTCAGAATCCCATGGAAGCACTGCAGTGCTTGTAACGAGTATGATTTGTAGTGATACCTGTAGATCGAATTTGTGGACTCTTGATTTTTTGGGTATCACTGATATCTCAGAAAAGAAGACAGCACTTGAATTACAGGAGGTGGCGAAGCAACATTTTCTAGATGCAGATCGAATAGAAAATGATAGATTTTTGGTGAGTTTACCGTGGATTGACGGTCATCTTCCACTTCCTGATAATTTTGAGCTCTCTGAGAAAAGGCTGCAAAAAGTTGTAAAGAATCTAAAGTCCCAAGGACTGTTCGAGTCATACAGAAAAGTGTTTAAAGAATGGTTAGAAGAAAATATTATAAAAGAAGTACCAGAGGCTGAAATTCAACGTACAGCACATTATTTGCCTCACCTTCCGGTTTTAAAGGAGAGTAGTACAACGAAAATCCGTCCCGTTTTTGATGCTTCGGTAAAGCAAAAAGGTTTACCTAGCGTCAATAATTGCTTAGAGAGTGGAGTTTATCAACTTGGGGTGATTCCGAATATTTTGTTTCGGTTTCGTGTGGAAAAAATTGGAGTTATAACGGACATCCACGAGGCTTTTCTACAAATTTGTCTGTCCTCTATTGATAAAGATTACTTGCGGTTTTTGTGGTTCGGGGAAAACGGCCAACTAACGCACTTTCGCCATTGCCGTGTAGTATTTGGCGTTTCGAGTTGTTCATTTTTGCTTGGAATTGTGATTACGCATCATTTACAAAGTATTCTGAACCGTAAAGATGAGAAATATCATGAGAATATGATTAAATTATTGATGAAAAGTTTCTACGTGGATAACAGTGTGACAAGTGTGCGGAATGAACAGGAATTAAAGCTTTTCGTTGAAGTTGCAAGCCAGTATGCCTATGCAGCAGCAGCTCTTTCTCGTGTAGAAACGAATGAATGTGTTAAGGTACAGTAGTTAAGTGCCAAATCAAGAGTGTCGCCAACTGGAAAGAAAAAAAGGATTTTGCCAGACTTGAATTGACCTGTTGAGTTGGGAAGTCTCCCAACTCAAGGTGGGAGGATGTTGGATCTGTAAACATTGTTAAGTGCAAAGGCCTTACATTTAATTTCATATTTAGAGTATGTTAAGCCTTGCACATTATTTTATAATTGGAGTTTATATTTGGCATTGTTAGAGTTTAAAATATTTGATTTTTCATGGAATACTGAGTTTCTGAGTGAGTAGTTTCAAGTTAAGTTTTTATGTTAGTTATCTGTAGTATATAGATGGTGCGTTCTTGCATAATTTCTGAGTTGTGTTAATAAATTGCTTTTTTATTAACTAATGAGTTTTAATTGATACGGATTTCGATTTCTGAGTTGAGTTTTAATCGATTTCCAACATCTGGCGTCCGTGACAGGACCATCTATACTACGATACTAGTGAGTTATTGAGTTATTATTGAGTTTATCATTTTGTGAGCGAAAAATATTTTGAGAATTTTAAAATGGATGAGTTGAAGAAATCCAGGACACAGTACAGGAGATTATTTACAAGAGCTTGCAATGAATTCGATATAGAAGAACTTGGCTTAACTGATGAAGATAAATTGCTTAGACTTAAAATAATCGAAGAAAAAGCATTTTTAATGATTGAGACTGAGTATAAAGTTAGAAATCTTCTGTACGAAGATAATACTGTGGAAACAGAACGTGATGCTGAATTCGATCAATCTGAGATGTATATTGATCGTTGGCGCGTTTTAGGACACAAACTCAAAAAACTTTGCCAATGTGAAAACGACTCTGCTTCGGTCTCGAGTGCAAATTTGTCACAGAGAAATACTCTGCTACGGTACCCAAAGATTCGACTCCCGTCATTTAATGGAGATATAAGAAACTGGCTGGGATTTTGGGGACAGTTTCAGAAGATTGATAAAGATCCCAGTTTAGATTTACATGATAAATTTGCATACCTGTCTCAAAGTATGGTGAAAGGAAGCGTTGCCGAAGATTTGATTAAAAGTTTCCCACCGGGTGGTGACAGTTACGAACAAGCATTGAGTCAGCTAAAGAGTAGATTTGGCAAAGATGAACTGTTGATCCAGGTCTATGTAAGAGATTTGTTGGCGATAGTTCTTCAGAAAGGCAGTGCTCGAACAAAATCTCTTAGAGTACTATACGATTTACTAGAAAGTAAATTACGGGCGTTGGAAACATTGGGTGTAACAAAAGCCAAATATGCAGCCATGTTGTTTCCTCTAATCGAGTCATCGCTACCCCAAGAAACATTGAGAGCTTGGGAACGGCACCGAACAACTAATCGTAGAAGGAGAGAGGCTGCCACAGAAGATGAACCGAGCTCGCACCAAGAAGAGAAGAGCGACTTGAGCTCAATTTTGGATTTTCTACAAGATGAGGTAGAGGCCGAAGAAAGAATAATTTTGGCTTCTCAAACATTCGACTGTTCTAAAGTGGAATCAGCTGCTCGAGATAACAAGTTTCACGATGAGAAAAAATCTGTTAATAAAACGAAGTTTGGGGATACCGATCATCTAGTAGCAACAGCTGCTGATCTTTTAACTTCCTCACAGGACCAGAAACAGTGTATTTTTTGCCACAATCATCATGATTCGAATGATTGCATAAAAGCAAGAAATTTACCGCTTAAAGAGAGAGAAGATCTTGTTGGGAAATCTCACTGCTGTTTTCTGTGCCTCAGAGAAGGACACCAAGTACGTCAATGCAATGTAAAGGAGATATGCGTTAACTGGGGAAGAAAACATCACGTTTTGCTGTGTAGAAGTGCACAAACACCTCAGTCTTCTGAGAGCATTGCTACATTAGAAGAAACTTCGGAGAAAGATTCAGCCCTTGCAAACATTTCGATGTCGCCAAAAGTAATGTTGCAGACCCTGATGGTGATCGTCAGAGGTAATGGAAAGAGGCGTAAAGTAAGAGCAATTTTTGATTCTGCATCACAAAGATCATATATTCTAAAGGATACGGCTATGGAGATGAAGTACAGAGCTAAGGGTACACAGTATCTCCAACATGCTCTTTTTGGAGGAAACAATTCTGGTGTGTGTAAGCACGACGTGTTTAAATTATATTTAACGAGTGCTAATGGAGACTATAATTGCAATTTTGACGTTTTAAGTCAATCAGTCATATGCGAAACAAAGTCACCAACGAGTGAATGTGCAAAAGAACTTTCCGGCTTAAACATTTATATTGAGCATGATAATAGAGCCCCAATTGAAATTTTGATAGGAGCAGGCGTTGCAGGAAAACTTATGACAGGAGGATTTAAATTACTTCCTAGTGGCCTTGCCGCAATTGAAACTAGATTAGGGTGGACTGTAATGGGGAAGAGCTCTAGTTCAGAATCCCATGGAAGCACTGCAGTGCTTGTAACGAGTATGATTTGTAGTGATACCTGTAGATCGAATTTGTGGACTCTTGATTTTTTGGGTATCACTGATATCTCAGAAAAGAAGACAGCACTTGAATTACAGGAGGTGGCGAAGCAACATTTTCTAGATGCAGATCGAATAGAAAATGATAGATTTTTGGTGAGTTTACCGTGGATTGACGGTCATCTTCCACTTCCTGATAATTTTGAGCTCTCTGAGAAAAGGCTGCAAAAAGTTGTAAAGAATCTAAAGTCCCAAGGACTGTTCGAGTCATACAGAAAAGTGTTTAAAGAATGGTTAGAAGAAAATATTATAAAAGAAGTACCAGAGGCTGAAATTCAACGTACAGCACATTATTTGCCTCACCTTCCGGTTTTAAAGGAGAGTAGTACAACGAAAATCCGTCCCGTTTTTGATGCTTCGGTAAAGCAAAAAGGTTTACCTAGCGTCAATAATTGCTTAGAGAGTGGAGTTTATCAACTTGGGGTGATTCCGAATATTTTGTTTCGGTTTCGTGTGGAAAAAATTGGAGTTATAACGGACATCCACGAGGCTTTTCTACAAATTTGTCTGTCCTCTATTGATAAAGATTACTTGCGGTTTTTGTGGTTCGGGGAAAACGGCCAACTAACGCACTTTCGCCATTGCCGTGTAGTATTTGGCGTTTCGAGTTGTTCATTTTTGCTTGGAATTGTGAGTACGCATCATTTACAAAGTATTCTGAACCGTAAAGATGAGAAATATCATGAGAATATGATTAAATTATTGATGAAAAGTTTCTACGTGGATAACAGTGTGACAAGTGTGCGGAATGAACAGGAATTAAAGCTTTTCGTTGAAGTTGCAAGCCAGTATGCCTATGCAGCAGCAGCTCTTTCTCGTGTAGAAATGAATGAATGTGTTAAGGTACAGTTGTTAAGTGCCAAATCAAGAGTGTCGCCAACTGGAAAGAAAAAAAGGATTTTGCCAGACTTGAATTGACCTGTTGAGTTGGGAAGTCTCCCAACTCAAGGTGGGAGGATGTTGGATCTGTAAACATTGTTAAGTGCAAAGGCCTTACATTTAATTTCATATTTAGAGTATGTTAAGCCTTGCACATTATTTTATAATTGGAGTTTATATTTGGCATTGTTAGAGTTTAAAATATTTGATTTTTCATGGAATACTGAGTTTCTGAGTGAGTAGTTTCAAGTTAAGTTTTTATGTTAGTTATCTGTAGTATATAGATGGTGCGTTCTTGCATAATTTCTGAGTTGTGTTAATAAATTGCTTTTTTATTAACTAATGAGTTTTAATTGATACGGATTTCGATTTCTGAGTTGAGTTTTAATCGATTTCCAACACCATCAGTAGAATCATATTTCTTAAAGCTATTTTTTGTGATCATACAGTAGAACTGGGTGTGAAGAAGAACGTGAAATTAAACTTTAATTCGTTATTTATTTTATACGTGTGATTTTTCCAAAAAATCATTTTCTATTTTCTAACTGTTGCCAATATCAATTCTCTTTTTATTTAACCTGGCATCTATTATTGGCATAGATGAATATAAAAATCCTAAGAAAGCAATAAATTTCATACTTACTCCAGAGAAGCCTTGGTTTAAAATTTTCATCATGATTACTATTAATATTGTTGTTGCGAGGCAACAAATTTTTGCAACAATGGGTGGAAAATTTAATCATTTACAGGGATGAAAACAGTTCAAAGTCAAAAAAGAGGAAAAATTGCGCGGCTTAAAATGCAGATAGATTTTTTTTCCTATATTCTGCAAAATTAGTTATGCAAGATTTCCTGTTAATTTGGGACCTGAAATCGGAAGTAAATATTTTTAAAAGCTCTTAACTGCTCATTTGCTATTTATTTTTAAGTCATTCACAAAAAAAGGAGAGGTGGGGTGCAATTTTTGATGAATTAGACACGTGTATCTCAAGAAATAATTTTTTTTGATATTGCATGGACTTTAGTTACTGTGATAAATTTTAAAGATCAAAATAATTTTCCCAAATTTTGACAAAGATCTGAAATATTTCATCTGAACTTTCTTAATTTCTACCTCCTACAACGAAAACTGGTGTTTTTGGCAGCATGCCAAAATAGAGTACATAGTTCGCCGATAATTGCAGGTCATCCTTGAGATTTCAATCCTGCTGCATCCTAAAAACATTTAAATTATTTTGGAATTTGGAAAATATTTCAACCTCTACTACTTTAAATCAACTTATATTAAGCTTCATTTCAATAATAAGTTTATTTTTATTTTTTCTCTTAACTTGATGCAACATTAATTTTTTGATAGCGAAAAGAAAGAAAAACTACAATAAGCGGAAAATCGCGGTTCCGCGGAAGATTTTCATCCCTGCCATTTAATGGGGAAATGACATGAAATTTTCTGTTTTCCATAATAACTTTTCACAACTAAGTTTTTTAGAAATAAATTATAGCCTATCCTGATTCCTGTTAATGTAGCTATCTACGGTGAAAAAATGGTTAAAATCGGTCCAGTAGTTTTGAAGATTACCCCGGACATGCATTCATCCATACATACAAAAGTAGTCATTTATGTATTTAGATTTAATTGCCTTTCATTAACAAACAAAACACATTTCATTTTTTTCGAATACAGTCGACGCTTGTCATAACGACCACAGGCTTGTCATAACGACCACACGTTATAAAGACCATCCTAATATAACGACCGGTGAGAAAACCCCCAACTGTATGCCAATATACTCTATGTGCTACCTTTTATAGCGACCACTCGTTATAAAGACCGTTTTCTGTAGGACCGAGATGGTTGTTATATCGAGCGTTGACTGTAGTTGCAAATAGATTTTAGTAAAAATATTGTGCATGCATTTAATTAAATTGTAAATGAGTAATAAAGTTACTTTAGCGCTGGTGTTGTACAAATTATCCCCCCCCCCAAAAAAAAAATTTCTTAAGGAGAAAGTAAAAGTCCAACAGAATTACTGTTTGTTGTGCGAAAATATTCATTAAGTAATGAAAGTTGAATTTGTTACTTAAAATATGGAAAATAATTTATCTAGATGCAATACCTACAAATCTCCTTATGGATGACCTGAGTCAAAGACTTCATACTTATTAATACTGAAGTGAATATTATTAGTAATTATCAGTATAATCACCGAAAATTCAAAAAAGCAAAAAAAAAATAATACCGAAGGTGAGAAGATAAATACGTAATTAAAAATATTTTATTTCTGGTATTTTCGAACATGAAAATACCAGAATTGATCATGAAAATACCGGAAATCCGGTAAAATACCGGAATACAATCACCCCTGTATTAGACAAAACAAATAGCACTATTTGTGTACATATTATTTGGACTGCAACCTTCCACCATCTGTGGAGGGGGGATGAGAAGAATTACTTTTCCATTTAATTAGATAGAAATCAAAGCTCTAAAAGAAAATGGCAAAAATAATGAAATTGGGATTGTCCAACAGAGTTTTGTAAGGATTAAAATAAAAAGCAATTTAAATCAATGATTTTTTTAGAAAAATCAATTGATTTAAATCGCGATCTAAATTACTGATTTAAATCAATGATACTCTGCTAAAGGCTAAACTATATTGCATGTTGATGTATTATAAGTGTTTCAGTTGTTTATATGTAACTCTGAATAAAAGATAAATTCACGTTCTTTGCAAATATAAAAGTAATAATACATTTAATGCTATTATTAATACGAGGCACGTTCAAAAAGTAAGGGCCGTTTGGTTACAGAAAAAAATATACTCATAAGAAAAAAAAATGAATGTCATATTTAGTTAGGTACAAACTTACTTTACTGATTTACATAATCGCCGTTCACTTCTAAGCATTTTTTGTACCGCTGCATCAGCTTCTTTAACCCCTCTGCGTAGAAACTTGCCGTCTGAGTGTTGAACCAGTTGACAAGCATTTTTGAGTCCCTCTTTGGTTTCAAAACGTTGTCTACCTAGCCGCTGTTTAAAATGTAAGAAGAAGTAGTTGCTAGGTGGAAGAACGAGACTGTACGGTGGGGGTCAAAAAGTGCTCTACGAAAATCTTAAATTTTTTCCTTGTTTTTTTCAGCACTGTGAGGATGCGCGTTATCGGGGAGGAAGATTATGCCTGATGACAATTTCCCACGGCATTTGTCTTAGATCCCACGCCTTAATTTGTCGACGAATCACAGAATGCAATTCACAGTTGGCGGGATCAATGATTTTCGTGGCTATCGTTCTTAGCATTCATGGACATTAATACGACTTCAGAAATGAAATAAATGACGCTGTAGCTTCACAATGAGCCGGTGATGGCCCAGCAGTAGTAAAACTGTGCTTCAAAGCGCCATTATTTAAATACAAGCAAACGACCCTTACTGTTTGAACGCGCCTCGTACTAAAGGCTAAACTACAGGGTGCGCCAGAGAAACTTACTTTTTTGAAATGTCAATAAAAACAAAACTACTTAAGTTATTGTTTTAATTCTTTTTTTATTTGAGAATACAATATTCCAATTTTTTTTTTTTTCATTTAGTCTTGAAAATGACATCGTTTAAATGATGACCCCCATTGAGCATGCACTGATTAAGACGATTTTAAAGTTTGGGAACACTCTTTGCAGCATATCAATTGGTATGTTGGCAATTTCGTCGCAAATGTTATTCTTGAGGTGAGCTATTGTGCGTGGTCGATCAACATAAACCAGGGATTTCAAATAACCCCATAAAAAAATCGCACGGCGCCAAATGTGGGGAGCCGTGCTGGCCATGGGAGATCGCCTCTGAGAGAGATAAGGTGGTCGGGGAAACGTTGTCGCAACAAATTCATTGAATCTCGTGCTGTGTGTGCTGTGGCTCCATCTTGCTGAAACCACACGTCCCTAATACTCATTTCTTCGAGGCTGGGAAGAACGAATTCCTCGATCATGGTCCTGTACCCAGCTGCATTCAAGGCCGTTCGAAAAGTAGCTTTCGACGGCAAAGGCGAGCTGTTCTTTTGACCATAGCATGACGGCGACTAATTATAGGGAAAACAAAACTTGGAGATTTCCCGCTCCAGATCCGCCCACTCTCGGCCTCCTACGCAGCCAACTCACCGCGCAGTATTTTTTTCAAAAAAGTAAGTTTCTCTGGCGCACCCTGTGTATGACATGTTGATGTAAGTGCATGTAAGTGCATGTAAACATAGCGGATATTCAATAGCTTTAAAATCACAGTAGCATGAAATCAGTTTGAGCCAGGCGCAGATCCAAACCCTTTGGATCCGCGGGGGCACTTGCCCCTCCCGGAACAAATCAGTGGCGCTTCCAAAGCTTCAAGGTGGCGTTGAAGTGCCCCCTTCTCACCAACCGAAGGGGCCTAGGTGCTATCCGTACTTGAAGTGCCAATACTGCAACAAGCTTTGAGGCCCCCTTCTCATTGACCGAAGTCACCTATGCACTCTCTGTACTTAAAATGCCAATACTGCTTCAAGCTTCGGCTCCCTTGAGGGGGAGCTTCCAAAGCTTCAAAGGGGTTCCGAAGTCATCTCATTCTCACCGCTTGAAGGTGCTGGCGTACTTAAAACGCCCATACAGCTTTAAACTGCATAGACCCTTAGCACTCAAACACTCTAAAATAATTGTACTTAAAAAATAAGTTAGTAAGCCATCAAGGCTTTTGGGAAAATAGTCTACGGTAGAATGTAGAAAATGGACTTTCAAACTAATGTTGCAGTTTGAGCTTTGAATGCAGCCAGCATCCTGTTAACGATATATTTTACAGCCAGAGTCTTTGCTACTTCCCAAAAACTTTTGTACCACATGAGTTCCAGGCTCCTTTTCCAATTTAATTCTTTGACTCAAAAAGCAATAGATCAGATAAAAGTTTACGTATATCAGGTCCTGTGAATATTTCCTTTAAATTTAGCTTCAGTCAATATCGGAAACTTCGAACAAATATATATGAAATAGTCTCCATATGTTGGCAAAGACTTGATAAATTGCTTCATCCGTCATAGTTTAATGTAAAGGGGTGGAAACAACCTTTCACGATCAACCACAATACTGTCCAACCTGGAAAGCCCCGACTAGCACCTAGCACCTTTGAACAGGTCTATTTTCAAAGGGATGTCAGCTTGTTTAAGAAAACTCACCATGGCAGCATTTCTGCTTATTTGGGTGTTAATTTATTTTCCTGGATCTCAAAAGAAAGGGGAATAGATTAAAAAGAAAAAAAAACATCAACACAAACCAGCACTTTTAATAAACAAATCCAACGAAAAAAAAAAAAAAAAAAAATCTGCTCACGTTTCTTATCTCTCTTAGCGCTATGACTTTTATTTTAATAAAATCCTTAATATTCCGAAAACCCATCGCAACATATTTGAACCTCATCAATGTGGTTCTGAAGGTGAGTGTAGCAGTCCTGTTTGTACTTTCCACCATCCGACACCCACCCTCGCTCTCTCCCCTTTTTTCTTTCAGTTTTTATAACTGTGGGTAGTCTTTGAACATACAAGAAAAGCCATTTGCAGTAAACAATTTTTTTAATCATAAATTAGTATAGTTTTTCTTTCGTTATATAGAGGTAAAATGGTACATTACCGGACTCAGTACATGCATTTTGCGGAAAAACTGTACGTGATGCATAAAAACGGAGGTCTTTTTTGAATTCAGTACACCGAAAAACATAAAGTACACTTAAAATATCCCATGAAGTTTTTTGGTTGCAGACCTGTGTTATCAAAGTGAATGTGGGAAAACACAAAAAGAATACAGAGGACAAATAAATTGCTCAAGATCTTGAAACTGCAGAACACTATTGCGTAAAATTTTTAAGAAAATGTAAAGGTGACGGTGAAGGTTACATTTTCGGAGAGTGATGGCTAGAAATCATTACAAAATTTTACTGGTCTAATCGACCAGTGAACAGGAATATATACTGGTTAACAGACAACATCACTGATCCACCTTAAATCATTAACCACATTTTTTTTCTTTAAAAAAAATGGTGGTCCTTGGATTGTTTATTATTTTTATGGTGATTCGAAGTGAGTTTTACTGGTCTGGAACCAATGAAATGGACCAGCAGTAAATTCGAGCATTGACATATGAACTGATCATTGGAATGGACCTCTATATGATAGTTCTTAGAACAAAAATCCCACTGAATTTAACTTATGCATTGTTTAAAATATTTTATTTATTTTGTCAAAAATTTTAGAAAAAAGTTATTTTTAAAATGAAACAACATTAAATGAATAAATATAAAGTATCAATTAAGCTGGCATTTTCCCTTTTTCTCTTTAAATATTAGACAATCTTTTTCTTACCCTAATAAAAATGACTTAATTTTACTTCTCTGTGTTGTTATCATTATGCCACAAGTTTGAATCTGCAAAACCATGATTTTAAAAATTCGTAATCTAAATTTTTAAATGATTAGAAATATATTGGAACATGATTGTAGGTTTCTTTTTAATGAGTTTATTAATATTCATCTTAAGGATCATTTGGACTGTTCCTGATCAAAGGTAAGTTCCCCTACACCAATATGTGAAATGAAAAAGTTAATTACATTTGCACATTCTTAGTTAATTTTTATACTGATTTGGTATATTATAACTTTTTAAAAACTTATACGTAGAATTCAGTCATACTTTATAAATATATTAATTGTAAATGATTGCATTATATATACATTTGAATATTTTTAATTATTGAAAAATGTGTCTTGAACTATTCAACTTTCTACAACTACTCGGTATCGGCTGAGTACCTGATCCAAATTTGGCCGAGTACCGAGTACTCGGAAAATCGGCCGAGTGGGCGAGTACCGAATATTTACCGATCACTCGGTGCATCCCTAATTTCCTGTTCCAGACTACAATGGAAGATTTTTCAAATTTTCTTAAATGTAACTAAAATCCCGTCAATAAATTGATTGTCATTTTGTGTGATTTTTGCAGTATTTTCTGCCTCAAATTTATCTTAATACTTATAAAATTAGTGTTCATATTATCTAATTATGTATATTATACCTACCGTATTTTCGGGTAGATAAGCCGCGGCTTATACATGTTTAAAACCTGAATTTTAACTCCTGCGGCTTATACGATGTAAACGTTTTTTTTTTTTGTCTTTTTTTTTTGTTTTTTTTTTTTTTTTTTAAGTACATGATATGTTTATTTATTACCTAAAACCAAGCAAATTAGAGTCCCACATTGAAAGTTCCAACTGCAATGCCCTTGAACAGTTCTATTTTGAAAAGGGTGACAGCATTTCTGCTTATTCAGATGTTATTTTATTTTTCTAGATCAGATAACGAAGGGGAATAAATTAAGAAAAAAAAAGTACCATCAACAAGAACCAACATGTACAGAAAATAACAACGTTTACAAATGCACAAATGAGCAGGGATACTGCAGACACGTGTTTCGGCGTTACAAGGAACGCCTTTTTCAATGCAAAAACGTTGTGCGCTTATGGATGCGCAGATATCAGGCAAAAGCAACGGAAACAGAAGCGAACAGCTTAAAAAGCAAACATAGCGGATTACCTGAACACCACTAAAAAAAATTTTAAGCCAAAAAAAGATACAATGGGAAAATAAAGAATGAACCGAAGCTTTCTACCAGGTACGAAATGGAAAGAAAGAATTCGATTGGCGACACGATAAGCCAAAAGGGTAACATAATAAAAAACACCAGGTTAAACTGTTAACCGCAAGAACCAAAAAAAGAGCAGAATGAAAGAAAGCGAATCGGTAAATGAAAAAAACAAAAAAGAAAAATAAAGACAGGTAGAAAATAGGAAAATGCCAGCAAAATCAGAGGAATAAATTAGAAAGGGAAAAGGCAAAATTATACAAAAGGATGCCAAACAGCAAAAAAATAAGGAATAGCATTGAGATCCTTAACTAAGTCAGAACTGTTTTTCAAAATATGGAAGGATTCCCAAAAATCAAGATCTGATGGGTTGGAGCATTTTTTGGACAATTTGTATAATTTTGCCTTTTCCCTTTCTAATTTATTCCTCTGATTTTGCTGGCATTTTCCTATTTTCTACTTGTCTTTATTTTTCTTTTTTGTATTTTTCATTTACCGATTCGCTTTCTTTCATTCTGCTCTTTTTTTTTCTTGCGGTTAACAGTTTAACCTGGTGTTTTTTTTTATTATGTTAGCCTTTTGGCTTATCGTGTCGCCAATCGAATTCTTTCTTTCCATTTCGTACCTGGTAGAAAGCTTTGGTTCATTCTTTATTTTCCCATTGGACCTTTTTTTTTTTTGGCATAAATTTTTTTTTTTTTTAGTGGTGTTCAGGTAATCCGCTATGCTTGCTTTTTAAGCTGTTCGCTTCTGTTTCCATTGCTTTTGTCCGATGTCTGTGCATCCACAAGCTCACAACTTTTTTGCATTGAAAAAGGTGTTCCTTGTAACGCCGAAACACGTGTTTGCAGTATCCCTGCTCATTTGTGCATTCGTAACGTTGTTATTTACTGTACCTCTATAGCACAAAGGTATTTGTATACTTTAATAACCAACATATCAAAAAACGAATCCAAGCGAAAAACATAAAAAATAAAAATCGCCAGGCCATCCTCATTGCTGAGGGAATGGGAAGTAAGGTTGCCGTAGAAACTACCAGAGTAGGACAGGGTTACTAAAAGTTGCAGTTATCCCCAAAATGTTGCAACGTTTTAATTATCTAGGGTGGGTCGGGGTAATTTGGGTAATCGAGTGAATTTCGGTATAAATTACATTTTATTGAATAAAATGAAAAATAATCATTTGAGACACCTAAAAAAATTCACAGTTATAAACATCCTCCATACCTATTAGGGTGCATCAAACCCCCCTCTAGAAACCAATTGCTTTCTACCTAGTCTGAAAATGTTCCATTACCCTTAAAACCATCTCATATCAAATATTTTTGTTTTCCTAAAAGGTTTAGGTGGTCCACGGCCTCTTTGAAATTTCAGATTTTCCTCAAAAAACGACTAAAATCGCCATTTTTCATAATTAATGCCTTCATATTTTGATTAATTACTTTTTAATATTCAATATTCAATAAGAAGTATTTAGGTTTCTGTAAAATGCAAAATGGATCATAAAATTGTTTAATTTTAATAAATAATACTGTTTTTGTGCTTTTAAATCTGCATCACCGTCAATGCAGCTAAATTAATTTTTGCTATAATTTTTTAGAAACACTGAATAATGACTACATCTTTAACTCTGCTCACAAAACAGTGCAAACATTATCTGCTTTTGTCAACCTGTAGTTTTCACTTGAAGTCAATTTTTAACTTTTAATTCTAAGTCATTTTTTTACTTTTATTTTGTTAAATTGTTCTTTTTGTTCAAGTTTGAAAATACTAGCCTAAATATTTAATTGCTCTGTTTTGCATATTTCTACTTTTGGTTTTGATTTGGAAACTCATGTCTTAATTTTTATAAATATTCTGATTTGATTGCACCATGGACACCAGAATGTCGTCGCATATTTTTGGTCTTGGCAGCAAGATTACCAGTAGCGATTCAAAATTAAATGGCTGCAAGCATCCTATTAATTTATAAGTTTTAAGATGTATGCTGTATTATGAAGAAGAAGGATTTCATGAAAACAGAACTAAATGGGAGTCTTCAAGATTAGTCTTTTCACAGGTAAAGATGTTTTATGAAACAGCAAGTATTCCTACGATAAGTGAGATAAAAGCTAGTCAGAAAATAATAAAAGTTCTTGATGACAATGCTAAGTTAAGGGCTATACCCCTTAATCGAAGATCTACACCAACTACTGTACAAAAAATAAACATATGAAAGATAAACTAGCCTTAACATTTCAGTTGTGGCCCGCAAACGTCGAACTAATGAAGAATAAGGAAGATATTTCCTTTCTTCAGTCAATGAAAAGTGATCGTATGGCAACTTTTGGATCATATGACAAAACTCTAGGAGATAAAGCTTAAAAGAAAAGAAACCCGGTTACATCAGCAAGAAATCAGAAAAGCAAAGATGAATAATAAAACCACTTTGGATTAAACATTAAATGATGTTCTCACTTTATCTGACTGTGATGAATAAAACACAACAAATGACATAGACACCTCTGGTTTGAAGGTCCCTCAACAAGTTCTATAAGTCATTGTTTTGTTAAAAGAACAAGAACAAGTTTATTCATCCCACATGATGTAATGAAAAAACCTAATCTTGTTTCACTAGCAACACGTTTAAATATGAGCCCAGCCCAACAGGCAGCATATACATGCCACCACTATTTTACTAGGAGCCTTGCCTAAAGCACGTTGGATGGCTAAGCTTTTATACACAATTAAGATCTGTCTTCTTCAGGATTAAATAACACATCTTCCTACGGGCACAATAGCTTCAAAGCAACAGATTATTAAGCTGCGTGACTTTGCAAATTTTGCTACTCTTGTATACAGCTCTTTATGTATAACCTGTGATTCTGCCATTGATGCCCAATGGAATGATCTGCAAATGCTTTGCTCTTTTATAGAATACAAAGCTGTCCATCCTACCATATCCGAAAGTGCAATCGGTGTCTTTCAAAGTCACTACTGGTACCTTACAGAAAAGATGGTGCCACTTTTCCTGTGGTGTAACAAAGTTCCAGCACAAGAACAGAAAGCTATTGCTAATATGCTCTGTTAGCTACGAAACCAAGTTTTACCAATACTGGTTTTACGTTGAAAAGTAGATATGGTATGGGTTTTGGGAAACATAACTTTCAAAAAATCTCAACATCAATACAAGTCTCTCTGATATAGTGGGAGCAGATTCATGGTTTTTGTTTTCTTTGCTTGACAGACTCAGATTTTTTAAAAGAAGTTTTAGTATGGCCAAGTTCTACATCGTACACCACATCTTTCATGAAGTTACAAGCACTAAAAGTTGTTAATCACAGTGCAGAGCGAGGTGTCAAGCTAAGTAGTAACTTCATCAAGTCCTCAAAACGTGAGGAGCACTATCAGAATGTGGTACAAGTTGTTGAACAAGATAGACAAAAGCGAAAAAATGTACGAAAATGACTAAAAAATTGAAATTTATTATAATTCATGCAAGCAATCAATTTTATATTAACTTAGAAAGTTATTAGTGTATTTATATCTGTTCTTTTAGTGTATTCTAAATTAATCTTAAGTTTATATTTTTGTTGGAATAGAAATTTATTTATTTTTTCCTCATAATATTGTTTTTTTCCCGAGATTTTCATATTTCGTTGAACTGGTGGACCACATACGAGTAGATATTATTCAAAACTTGTAAAATTTTATGTACATACTTTTTTTGATATTTGGAACAAAAATAACATAGGTAGAAATCATTTCTGGAATCTTTTTTAAAACATGGGGGGTTTGATGCACCCTAATACCTATGAGAATATGCTGAAAAAATGTTTCCAACATTTTTATTGAAATTGATAAAAAATAAATTAAACTTTTTGAAGATGGCAGTGTAATGCGAACCAACTACTTCCAAATAGTGTTGCGAATGAACATGTGACTCTATGTTTTTTAAATTCAGGTATGTATATATTACATATGTCTACTCTAATTTGTCATTAAATTGAAAAATTTATCACTATTAGTTTTCATGTAATTAATGATTTAAAAACACGGGGTAATTTGGGTATACCGTTCAATCAGAAGGACAAATGATTATTTTAACGGACTACAAAAGCGAAAAAAGAAGCCCACTATTGTGCCTAAAGCTATAAGATTCAAAGTACTTCAGAGAAACCAGTTAAAATGAAGAAAAAATCTACAAAAACTATCAAGATGTGTCAGTTCGAGAAAACAAAAGTAAAAAGTGAAGATAACCTTTCCCAGCCTTCTACAAGCCATGTAGGATCATGGGTTCCAGTAAACTATCAGAGTGAATGTGGGAAAACTCGAAAAGAATTCAGGGAGCAAATAATTGCCCAAGACCCTGAAAGTTATAGCGTTAAATTTTTAAGGAAATGTGAAGGTGGCGGTCAATGTTACATTTTCCCGGACGAGGATGATGTTGAATGGGTTAAGTTGGAACAGATTTCAGATACATTTCCTGTTCCAGACTATAATGGAATTTTTTTTAAATTTGCTTGAATGTTCTCTCACAAAAAACTACTGCCCATTCCATAATTGATTAGTCATTTTGTGCAGTTTTTTGTATATAACCTATAATTTGTTTTATTTGTAACCTAGAATTTGTCTTAATACTCATAAAAATTAGTATTTACACTATCTCATTATTTATATTATACCTACATTCAACATAAGTTTGAAAAATTAAGTAGGGTAGTTGTTAAAAACCAGGCTTTGCTCTCTAACCATTACTATACCCAAATTCCCCCGTCCACGGGGTAATTTAGGTATAGTGAAACTTAATAAACCATTAATATACAAATGCATCTATTAACTTGAAATTTGTGAAAAACTATTCTAGAAAGTCACAATGCTAAGATGAAACAAGAAAAAGAAACATATATATATATATATATATATATATATATATATATAATTTTTTTTTTACGGGATTGGAAACCTCAAAGTAGGTCATTTTTATACCCAAATTACCCCGACGCATCCTCTGACTGTTTAACATCCTACTGCTTTTTATTTAGGTGTTGATTTTTTTTAGGCTTAAAGTAGACCTCATTTGGATACTTTACCGACAAAAAAATATTTTCTTACGTCTTATCTTCAGTACAAAAAAAATTATTAAAACTTTTGTAGTTGACTGCTTTTTGCAATAAACTAATCGTTCACGCGTATTTTCAGAGCTTTGCTCTCAATTTTTGTAATATCTTGTAGTAAAAATGAGAATGTTAGGGAAAAACATTATATTTTTATTTATCACCTACTAATTACATTATTATATAAGGTATTTTTTGTCATATTTTGGTTCCTGGAGAGATAGCTATTCGTTATCGTAAACCATTTCGACTATGTTTTCACTATTAGTAGTTGGCCAATTCAAAATGCTGGTGTAGAAATTTTCATATCCAATTAGATATTGTTTGAGAATGTTTAGACCTCGAATTTTCTTTAGAAACCTATAATGGTAACGACAAAATAAAAAAGTTAAACTAAAATATGAAACGAGAGTTGATAAGGATGAGCACAAGATGTAAGTTTATATCAAGGAAAAAGAAATTCTCACCTTTCCTGAAGGATATGCCCTTTCAGTAGGCAATTCTGGGAGATTTTGTTTTTTTTTAGAAGTGAAAATGTAGACTCAACGAATCCATCAATATGTGGCTTTACCACCACTCTCCCATGACTTCTGTTATTGTAAATGAACTGCTTATAAGTTGATGTTTTGAAAATATCTTTTTCATCCTTAGGAATACCTCTTCCTGAGGTTTCATCTGAGTGGGTTATTTTTTATAATACCGTGGCCACCACGTTTTGAAATTAAAAATATCTTTCGGTATAACTCTATGGATGGTAAAACGACTTGTTTTATTAGCCTTTAAAATAAGTTCACTATACTCATCTGGAGTATAAATTCTATCAACCCTTCTTATGACTCTTTTTATAGATCCAAAGTCTCTGTCACATGGGGAGAATGAATGTCCATGAACAGGAAAGTTGTGAATGATTTCATCAAAACGTCCTTTGTCACAAAGATTCATTAGAAATCTTACAACCGTATGGTTTTTATTTTGGCCTGATGGTCCGTCACTAAAAAGGATGAGCTTTTTTACAGTTACAGGTATCTCGGTTTGTATGTAGTGTAGTAAAAAACTACATACCTCATTTGGGCTTTTATTACCTTCTCCTTCATGATAAAGGTAAATTTTTGATTTACTACTTTTTAAATCATGAATACTGAAAACGTTTACCCATAGTTGTCTCATATAAAAAATTTCCTGGACAGGAATATTCGGGAGAGGCAAGTTTTGCATGTAATCAAAGCATAGGGCTGCAGTTTCATTATCCTCATTCTTGGATGCTTCTTTTAAATTAGCATAAAATTTTGTAGCCCTCCTTTTATGTACCATTAGCTCTGCAGCTGCCTCACGTTTAGTATAGTCGTCTAGAGTTTGGTCTTTTAGGTTTGCCTTTAGGCTTTCGCATTGACTACAAACATCTACTTGCGGTCTACCGAAGGAGTACCCAAAGTTTTCACGAAAATATAAATAATAGAAGTTATACTTGACAACATCTTTTAGATTAGGATGGTCATTAATGAATAATTCATGCATTTTCGTAATATTTAAACGGGAATCAAGGTATTTTCTGCGTTTTTCCCCGTAGTGGGTCTCTTTAACTTCAAATTTAGAGATTTGCTCATGAATAAGCGCGCAAATGTGACCCGAAATGGCATTGCCACTTCTGTTTTGACCTCTCTCGTCTTTAGGGGTTGTATTGGTACATAATAACTGACATATTCTCCCTAATCTGTTGTGCGAAATTCCATGAATTTTCATAAAAACATTTTTGCAAACATGTTTCAATTCCCCACTGATTTTTAAATTGTATTTGTAAGAATAATTTCTTTTAAAGGCTTCTCTTTCGGAATTTTCCACACTTGATGTTTTCTCTTCAGCATGATTTTGATTTTTCGTTCTACGCATAACTTCACTAATTTCTATTAGGGTTTGAATGTATGTATCTTGTGAATTTTTGTTTTCAAGTTTGTGGAAATAACCCCAAGTTTCATTTATTACATGTTCATTTATGTTTAAATAGCATTTCATTTTGCAATTACATGTTATAAAATTTGGTTTTTCAAGGGCAGGTACTTGCTTGCCAGTAAATGAGACATAACTCTCACCTTTTACTCGGGCCGTACGATTAACGTTCCGCCTGTACTTTGCCTCATTTGTAACTCCTCGCCTCCTTTTTTCTGCAGGCTCTTCATCGGAACTTTCTGACATTATTCTAATTAGTTTAAAAGAATACCAATATAAAAACGGGCACTAACTATAAGAATTGGAGACAAATATCCGTCCTTTACCTTGAATGCATTCTTCTTGGCACTCCGCCAGCTGATAAGGAATTTTTCTCAGCCAAGAGCAAGCCAGACCAGTAACACCAAAGGTGCGCCGCAAAAAAATCTATTTTAGTGCAAAAACCAGATAACAGACGCCGTTGACTGGTTTTTGCACTAAAGCCAAAATTTTGCTAGTTATCTTCATACTATAAAAGTACCGTTTTTTTTTCTTTGTCTGTACTAAAATGTGTATTTACCCCTAAAGAATCACATGGCACTAATAATTCAATTTTGAAAAAAATGTCTGTTGACTGGTTTTTGAAATAAATGGTTCAATTGAATCGTTTATTTCGAAAAGGTAACATCTCTATTTTGATCTCCTCTGTCACTTTAGAAAATTAAACAGCGCACGGTTATATTTTTGAATGTCATAATCAATGGTTATTTGGTAAATTATTGCAGTAATTGTGTACTTAACTAAAGGCATTTTTTCATTGATTATGACATTCAAAAATATAACCGTGCGCTGTTTAATTTTTTAAAGAGACAGAGGAGATCAAAATAGAGATGTTACCTTTTCGAAATAAACGATTCAATTACATATTCAACACTTAAGAAAAACACTTTTAGCTACCAGCGTGAAAGTATATTCAGTTTCTTTATTTGGGTGTTTTGCCATCAGTACCGATACGGCCCTTCTATCTCGACTGAACATCATACAAGGGCAAAATGTAGGCTCTGGATATTGTAGCTTTTCAAAAAAGACGACTTTGCTGTTTGGTATTTGCTTCCAACTTCTTTGTCTTAGATTGGACTATTTAATTCAGTAGTTTCGTAATAAATCAGGAAGGTGTCAAGCTGCCACTATAAACATATCAAAGTTTATTTTGAAGGTTCCTTGTTTATTGTAGAAACATGACTGGCTGCTACTGGAAGGGTCTCTATTTAATTTTTCAAAGTTTTGTATTTAGCGAGAAACTTTACTGTTTTTTTCCAGATAAATTACTGGTAAAAATTAGGTAGGCAAGCCATTATTTTCCAGGAAACTTAAGATTTTTTCTTACAGTGTTTAACATCTCTGTCGGTTTAGTAATTAAAATGCTGCTGGTTGTTATGTCAGAATGTGGATTCGAAGTTCAAAATTCGTCTCTTTATCCTCGAAACAAATTTTAAACTTTTGATAAATTAATAAAACTGAATGTATATCGACAAGGATCCGTATGCATAATCCGTATATCACACATAATCCGTATATCCGTAATGCATACTATTTCATGCACACAGTTTGGCAGTAAATAATAATTTGACTACATATATTTTGATTTCAAAATAAAAAAAATAAGCACAAATAAGCAGAGATACTGCAGACACGTGTTTCGGGGCTACAAGGAGCCCCTTTTTCAATGCAAGAAGTGTGAGCTTTAGGATGAAGAATCATCCGATAAAAGCAACACATTCGAACAAAAGATAGTATAAATAGCAAAAACTGGATATTAACAAAACAAACAAGACAATGCTTAGAGCCGAAATTTATTACATGAAACCATCAAGAAAAAACCGTTAAGAAATAAATTTCCAAAAGATCCGATAGATCATAAACATTGTCAAAAAATGAAACCACTTATGAATAAATTAGCAATAAATTTGCGAATAGGAAAATTATGTACCGAAGCAGTTGTAACACACAGAAAAAACAGCAGAAGAAAACAGAATGAAATAAAATGAAATAAAACTTTAAATTTTTCAAAAATGTGAGCAAAAATTGAAATGTAAAGATAAGCGACACGAAAAGCCAAAGGGCTAACAATTATAATTTATACAAACGGACGCCAAACAGCAGAAAAATAAGGAATAGCATTTATATTGTTAACTAAGTCAGAACTGTTTTTCAAAATGTGGAAGGATTCCCAAAAATCAAGATCTGATGTGTTGGGGCATTTTTGGACAATTTGAAAGGAATTAAAATCGAAAGAATGATTCTTGTCCCAACAATGTTGCGCAATACTAGACTTATTTAATTGTTGCTTTTTCACATAATTCTGATGTTCTTTCAAGCGGAATTTCAAAGCCCTTCGCGTCTGTCCTATATAGGAGAGATTGCAAATGCAATTAATTTTATAAATACCACAACTGTTAAGAGGATGAATGGGATCTTTAAGAGAAGAGAAACATAGTTTATTCGTTGGAGAGAATACCACTTGGAAATTGAAACGTTTGAGAATCTTAGCAACCTGATAACTCACAGAGGGAAAGAATGGCAAAACAACCAAATTCTTTCTGATGTCAGTTCTCTCAACAATATTCCTTTCGGATTTGTTAGAAAGTTTTTTAAAAATGGAATCAATCAAAGTATGAGGATAGTTTCTATCAATTGCCACAGCTTTAAGATAGTCGAGTTCAGCATTAAGAAGTTCCGGTGAAGAACAAAGATTAATAGCACGGTAAACAAAAGAATTAAATGCAGCATATTTTTGACTAGGAGGGTGAGATGAAAGCCGATGAGGAGGTAACGAGACAGCAAAAGGTTTGCGATAAACTGTAGTTTCAAAGTCGAATTCTGTACGAGAAACTAGAACATCAAGAAAGGGAATGCAATTATCCTGTTCTTTCTCACAAGAGAATTGAATATGAGGATCTATAGAATTTAAAACGAATAAAATATCGTCATTTTGAAACTGGTTATCTTTCATTAAAACAAAACAGTCGTCAACATACCTAACATAAAATTGAAACTGTAATTTTTGGAACAACTTAACCTCAAAATAATGCATGTAAATATCACTAAGAATGGGGCTTAATGGGTTACCCATAGCCAGACCATCTGACATAGTGTAAAATTTCCCATTGAAAGCAAAAGAACATTGCTTAATACATGTACGGGTAAGGAAAATTAATTCCTCAATTTCCTTAGAGGTGAAATGAAATTCTGAAAGTCTTCTTTGAAGGCATAACAATGCACCCTCGATTGGAACGTTCGTAAATAAGGATTTAACATCAAAAGAAGCCATAAAGGAATCCTTAGGAACGAAATTATGAATTTTCTTAACAAAATCTACAGAATTTTTAACGGTAAATAAATTATGAATTCTAAGTGGAGAAAACACAGAGACTAAATATTTAGCAAGTTTATAAGAAGCAGTACCGATATTGGATACAATCGGTCTAAATGGAATACCAGTTTTATGTACCTTAGGTAAAGCATAAAATCTAGCACAATTAGCAATAGAGGGAATAACAGATCGTTTAACACTCAAAGGAATAGACTGAACAGACTTAACCGCAGAAGAAATCGTTCTTAACTCTTTGTCACTAGGATCTTTCGAAATTTCAAAATACGGACCAGAAGAAATCAAATCGTTAGTTTTATCAACATAAGATGATTTGTCAAGAACAACAATCTGACCACCCTTGTCAGCTTTGGTAACAACCAAATCTGACTTAGAAATTAAATTCTTTACATTACGACTCACAGTATTAACAAACGCTGGTTTAGAAATTTTAGAATTAAAGTCAACATTAGAAGCAATAAGATGCCGAACGCACTCTTTTTGAGTGGAAGATAAGGCACTGTGTTTAAAAGCCTTCTCAATCGGAGCAATAAGTTTAGAAAAAGAAGATTTGCTAGCCACAGAAAAATTATCATTACACTTTCGAGCCTCGATTTGAGAACTAGTTAAAGGAACACTGGAAAGATTAACAACAGCATTTTTATTAACCACCGGTAAATTATCAGACATAACAGAATGCGAGTTTTTACGGAGTTTAGCCATTTTCTTTTTCAAAATAACTTGATGTTTCTCCGAAGAACGAAGGGTTCTAGACCAAGAGGTTCTATTAACAGAATCAAAATCAGAAATAGAATTTGAAATAGAAAGGTGTAAATTGTAGAGTTCACGTTCAATAAAAGATAATCGTTTCCTAGTTTCCTGGATCGAAGCTCTAAGTAGAGCTAATTTCGACCGAAAAAGTACTTTGTCAATCTTGACAGAACGAGGTAAATTACATTTCAACGAGATAAAATTCGGAATAATTTTCTTGCGCCTACATTCTTGAAGAAACATCAAATGGTTCAAAAATCGGAACTTTTTAACGCGAAGATTGCAAAACCTATTAACTTGAGACATAATAAAATCATGAATCAAAACGAAAATAACACAACAAACGAACAATCTAACCGTAACAGTAATCAGGACAATTAAAAGAGAAAAAGAAAAACCATGAACAAGACTCAAATGTAACCAAAACAAGGTAAAAACAAAAGACAACAACGAAAACAGAAAGGAAACGTAAGGCCCGTTTAAGCCGTAAATAAAGTTTATAAATACCTTTGTGCTATTGATGTAGTAGAGAAAATATCAACGTAAAATAGGCATTTTCTCTACTACATCAATAGCACAAAGGTATTTATAAACTTTAAAAAAAATAAGTTATCAAAAAAAATTGTTTTTTTTCTGTCAAAGAGTGGATGTAAGTAAATTGAGATTATTTTGAAGGCTTTTAAGTTTAGTTAATAGGTTTTGAAATTTCCTTAAATTGCCGTAATATATAAACTTTAATTCAAGGTAAAATAAGGCATACATGACTACATAATGTTTTTTACAGATAAGGTTAAATTGTAATTATTATAATATTACTTGACAGAAGGAATATCTTATTCCGGTTAATTAGAAAGGATAACGCACCACCAACACTTATTCACTAAAAATAGCCTTATTAAATCCTATTTACGCCTGATGTATAATATGCTTCTTTGTATTTAAATAGAAAACTAAGGTTGCTTGGGGGATTAGTTTTCATCTCCTTTAAAGTTCTTGGAGTTACCGTAACTATAGCAACAACAATGATATTTTGTAAAATCATTAATTTGAAGAGATTAAAAAACAAAAAACATAAATATATTTAAAGTTTTGAAATTAAGTCTTTTTATTAAGTAGGGATTTTTTCTTTTTTAATTTTTAAGCGCAAAATAAGTACTTTGTTTGAAAAAGCGTGAATTTGCAGTATATATATTTTAGTCATCTTACGTATGTATTTGCTTTAAATATTCCCAGTTAATTGTAATTTTGATTCCAGTACTGAAGGACTGAAATGAGAAAATTGAAACTAAAATTGGTCATATATTTGTTTTTAATTTTTTTAAAAATCTTATATGCATCTCGTTTGCATATTGCGTAACTATGGGTTTATAAAGTATAAATATAATTAAGCCAAACATAGTACAAAAGGGCACAACTTTCTTACATTTATAAAATGTGTCCAAAAATAATGCAACAAAGACTATATTCCAAGCCATAAAAGGTGCACTGAGTGCATGAATACCTGTAGATTACATGCTTGTTTAATTTATTGACCCGAGAGTACCACGGTAGGTCGCTAACAGTTACCATGGATACAGGAAACTAGAGGAAATTTTCGTCCCGTGAAATCCCTCATTGAAAGGAAGGAGGGGGGGGGGTAGAAGGCTGGTGTCTCTTGATGGTTCATCTATTTACTGAATTACTACTGAATACTATTAAATGAATGAGTAAATATGAGAATGAATGAATGAATAACTAATATTAGACAAATAAACGAAAGCAAATGAATAAATAAAATTTGATTAATGAGAAAACATATTGAGAGAATAAAATAGTGCTCGATTTGAAAATCAAACAAATGAATAAATAAATAAGTGAATTATTAAACGACACTATGCAAAAGAGCTAATTAATAAATGAAAACGCAAAGTAACAAATGATTGAATGAGTAAACGAAATAAACAATCACTTTTTATGTCTGCACCTCTAGGCACGGTAGAAGCTCAGTTTTTTTTCTATTAATTAAATGTAAAAAAAAAAGTTGAAAATATAATTCAATTTGTATTTTCATTGTAAGTGGACATTAGCAGTGTATAAACAATAATTATTATTGCTGGTAAGTAAGAAAACAAGCGATTTCAGATTTCTTAACATTTACTGTTATTCTAAATAAATCTATATTATATTATGAGACTTCCCTCTTTCGTTACTAACACCCATATGGACAGCCATGGATAAAACTAGTATGAAATTCAAAAAGGAAATTGATAGCATAAGCAGATATTCAACGGAAATGAATCAAACTCATGTGATAGGGTAATTTGAAGGAACTGTATCTCCCAATTGTGGCATACACTTCATATTATTTGATAGTTCAGTGAAACAGACGAAATTTAACATTGAAAACAGTTAGAGTTCATAGAGCACGATTAAAAAATCCACACTTAACTTGTTAGGACCGTGTAAAACTTGGTATTCATTTTAAAGACAGAAAAATATTTACTGTACTAAATAACTAGTTATGGGCAAGTTAAAGCTTTTTTTTTTCACTTTTAAATTTACATACAATTGTTATAGTTCTTTTCATTGAAAAAACTAACTCTAAGGGTGTTAGGACTTAGAAACAGCAATTTTACGGCTGTGATGTTTTCATTATTTCTAATTAGAAATGTATATATTTTTATAAACTGGAATACATTTGTTTGAACCACACATTTACGATTCCCATTTATGGTCCAACTTGCGTATTAATGGTCATATTGCTAGTCAAGATATGCTGGCTAAATTCAATATTTTTCTGGAAATACACATCCTCAAAAATAAATAATTAAATACACAAATAAATAAATACACCAACAATATTAAAACACCTATATTATTACAAGGTAATCATATTTAAAGATTCTTGACTGGTTAACTGATAAATCGCTTTTGAAAGGGCCGTCTGAACAACAACTAAAATAAAGAAAAAAAAACACATATAACTATCCCTCTTATGCATTTTCATTGGTCGTTTGCCAAATTTACCTTGTGTTTTGCCATTAACTCTAAATAATTTTAAGTGAAAAATGTCCAAAAAATTATTTATGGTCATACGGGTAATATAGCTAAAATACTTACTTTTAACTAATTAGTTAGACACATTAGCTTGATAAGATGGCAAAAATACACTAATATGTAACTTAATTACAAAGAAAACTACTGATGACTGAGAAGATTTTCTATGATGAATCACACTGTAGATAAAAACTTATGTGTGAAATGTGATGTGGCGGTGTTCCTGAAAGTGGTGAATATCAGGAAAAGTGCCAATTTGACCATGGAAATTTTCAATTTTTGAAGATACTCAGAAAATTAAATTAATAGGGTATTTTAAATAAACATTAGTAACAATATTTTTTAAAAATTAGGGGCATGGTCAAGGTAAACATTTACCCCCCTTTCAGGGGAGGGGTCTTTGAGCGTTACCGACATGATGATAATGCTACCGAACTGACAGATATTACAGATTTTACACTTAGTGTATAAAAGTAATTCATTTCACTACCTTTTATATTCAAAAATAAAATAATTATTACTTATAATATAATAATATTTTCAGAGCCTGAAAGCTTTTTTGTTTTATAAATAAAATTAGAGACTAATTAAAAGTTAGTTAAAGTCTAAATAAATGCGACAAAGTTTGTTTCAAACAGATAAATAGGTTAATAGTTAAAAAAGCAAAATAAAATAAAATTCTTAACACAATCTTAAAAACGAAATTAATTCAGGACAGTCAGAGTTTGGCGGGGGAGGGTGATTTTCACTAAAATGTTCGTAAGTTTTCCATTTTAAAATAAAATTACATTTTTTGGTGCAGTAGTTACGAACGAAGGTACACTAGGTGGCCAAAAGTATCCGGACACTTTCAAAAATTCACATTTTTACATATAGCTCGAGAACTAAGTGATCAATTGTTCTTTAATTTTAGTCATACAAAATATAGACTTCACCGAACATTTCCAAGTTGAAATTAAATTACACTTGCATTTGGGGGACGACAAGAAGGGGGTTGAAAGAAAAACCGCTTTTTGACCATAACTCTTAGAAAATAGCTCGGAATAAGCTATCAATTTCAGTAATTAATTAGCATACTATGTATAATTACTGTACAAATTTTTATGAACGTACCACTCTTACTTCTGAAGATATGAAACATTTTTGAAAAAACGGCAATTTTATTTGAAGGGTTTTTGCTCATAACACGCATAGTTTTTGATCAAACCTTATCACAACTTCAGGAAAGATGACAAAATACAAGAGAAAGAATATACTAAAACGGTAAATAAAAATATTGAAAATTCGATGAGATATGAACGTTAAAAGGAAATAATTTTTCACGGCGCATGCGCGAACGACAGAAATGTATAACTACAAAAATATTGTAGCCTGATTTATACTGCATCTTATAAAAAAAGTTCCAGTTCAATATCATGAAAAATGAAAAAGATATCAGCGATCTAGTGAGCTGTATTTCATTCATTCGCAGACAATACATAAATAGTGAGGGTCTGTCCACAAAAAGCTATTTTTAAATTAAAGGTTATTGCGTCGTCGTTCAAAACCAACGTTTCAGAGGGTGTCCGGATACTTTTGGAAACCTACGTATAAGGTCTTTTTGGCCGAACAGACGAAATGTGACGACAATGCCGAATATAAATTTTCAAACTGTATACAATTTTACATTGAAAAAAAATGATCGATTGTCACCACACTATTTGTGGACAACCCCTCACTATTTATGTATTGTCTGCGAATGAATGAAATACAGCTCACTAGATCGCTGATATCTTTTTCATTTTTCATGATATTCAACTGGAACTTTTTCTATAAGATGTAGTATAAATCAGGCTACAATATTTTTGTAGTTATAAATTTCTGTCGTTCGCGCATGCGCCGTGAAAATTTATTTCCTTTTAACGTTCATATCTCATCGAATTTTTTATATTTTTATTTACCGTTTTAGTATGTTCTTTCTCTTGTATTTTGTCATCTTTCCTGAAGTTGTGATAAGGTTTGATCAAAAACTCTGCGTGTTATGAGCAAAAATCCTTCAAATAAAATTGCCGTTTTTTCAAATATGTTTCATATCTTCAGAAGTAAGAGTGGTACGTTCATAAAAATTTGTACAGTAATTAAACATAGTATGCTTATTAATTACTGAAATTGATAGCTTATTCCGAGCTATTTTCTAAGAGTTATGGTCAAAAAGCGGTTTTTCTTTCAACCCCCTTCTTGTCGTCCCCCAAATGCAAGGGTAATTTAATTTCAACTTGGAAATGTTCGGTGAAGTCTATATTTTGTATGACTAAAATTAAAGAACAATTGATCACTTATTTCTCGAGCTATATGTAAAAATGTGAATTTTTGAAAGTGTCCGGATACTTTTGGCCACCTAGTGTAGGAATATTGATGTAAAAGAAAAGAGGGTGAAAAAGGCAATAATTTTGTTTGAAAACTCAAATTTTGCGGAAAAATTCATGTTTTTGAAGCATTTAAAAAACAATGAATAAACTGCTAAAATGGGAAAATTTGGCTGGAAAAACGATGCACTTGAATCTATCTGTGTACTTTAAAGCTCAACAAACTCATAACACGAAGAAAAAATTGCGAAAAAACATCGGTAACGCACGCATCAGTTTCGTAACAAATAGCTTCTACTTCCGCGCTGCCGACATGACCGCTGCCGGCATAACAAATTTTCCGCAATATGATAGCTGAACACCCCTAATTAAAGATTCGAAAATAAAAAACCTTATTATGTCCATGACAATAGGTTTCTTTTCCATTATGCAAAAATAAATTGAAAAATGACTTTATTTTGTGTCTTAATTTCCGCTGCCGATATGACACTTCATTTGGTAGAAACAGAAAAGTCAAGATTGAAAAAATCTTACCTGTAATTTAATGCAGCCGAAGTGAAAATTTTCTATCGGAACTGAAACAGTACATATTAGAGCTTCACCCAGCGTAATTTTTTGGCGCCAAAAAATGTTTTGTCTAGATTTTATCATTCTGAAAGTTGGCTCACTCGTCATGTTATGAAAACTTGTGATAAGCAGAAATTGCTTTTTCTTTATAGATCTAAATTCATTTTATCTAAAACATAAGAGTTAATCGTCATAGATGAACATAAAACACGTTATTTCCTTTTGTATTTGCTTCTGCTGCGATGTTTTATAATCCACAGGATTGTTTTGAACTTTGCGATTCGAATGTGTGACGCGCTGCCGACATGACATTGAGGCAATAAAAAGAGTTCTATTGTCACAAATTAAAGTAAAACCTAAAAATTTTGTCATGGATTGTATGTGCGACGCAGTTTACTGTATGGAAAAAGAAAAATTTTTGGTTTTTATTTGGAAGTACTTGAGAAAATCATTTGTGACTTAAATTAGCACTTTTTCTGATATTCACCCAAAGACGTTATTTTCTGAATCTACTGAAGATGTTCCTGAAATTATTGATAACACACTTGATAATGACAGTTAAAGACAAACCTGCGCATTACTGGTTGGGTGTCCAAACCGGTCGTTTACCACATGAAGCCATCGTGAGGCAAATATATCCCCACTGAAACAGATGCGAAGGCAGTCAGGTGATGAGACTAAGAACGTAGAATCGTACTACTCAGTTCAATAAACACCGGTCTTAGTGAATCTAGCCCTAGCGTTTGCATTTATTTACGTCTTGTAAATTTATTTCGCTTAATTTTTACAAACATACTAACCATTAAAAATATAAATATTAGTAAAAATGAAATATACATGTCTATTAGGGTGACTCAAAAAAAAAATTTTTTTTTTGAATTTCTCTGGTCTTACCCCGCAGTTTTTTTACACTATTCATGAATCTGATGTATGTAAAATTTTAGCTCAATTGAATAATATTTAGAGGTGCTCAACGCGATCGAATTCTGTTGAAAATTAGCAATTTCGAGAGTTGGAGTATATAGCTTCATTACCCGAAATAATATTATTCTTCATATAAAATGGAATAACTTAAACCGTTAGTTTACTCTACTAAGTAATTAGTCAATAAAATAATAGCTCAAAGTGAGTTGTAACGATTAGCTCCCTCCCCCCGCTCCAAAGCTGCATTATTTCTTACCTGAGTTTGGGTAGAAAATGCAGCTGCAAGCTCGGGCTATGGTTTCTGTTTTCTTTTCGGTTGTTTGAGGTGTATGAGTTTATTTGGCTAAAACACCTAGCATCCACTCTAGACAGGGCCCAGTATAAGTGACAGAAAGCCACTTTGATAGTAGCTGCTACAGTACAAAGTATGGGTCAAAATGGGGAGGATTTGACTACGTCCATAAAACGGTAAATGCAAACTATTCGCTCTGAATTGGCCGTTAACTTACAAAAGTCGTTTAAATCTGGGACTCCCTTTGATAGTTCACTGAAACGAAACACTTATGCAAAATATATTGGAAGAATGAAGGATGATCGGCGGGTTTCATACCAGTATTAGTATCAGGACCACAAGCATTGATGATTTACTTCTGGGTTCTAGTAAGCTAGTCAGGCATTGGAATTGCTACGGAAAAGGCTGCTATACGATAACCAGTTAGGTAAATGGGAACTTACTGAGCTCGTACGTGGTATGTGTTTCAATACGACATGCATTGCCGGCACTAAAGTTGGAGCATGTTTGAACTTGGGAAAAAAAAACTAGGGAAGCAACTTTTATATTGTGCTTTCCGCCATTACATTTTAGACATTGTGTTTTCTGTGGTATTACAACCGAAATCTATTCTACTCTTGGTCTCTCGGTATTTTAACCGATAAACCAAGAAATAGGTAGAATTGGGGTATTTGATTGCGTGCAATGTCAGATGCGATGTTCACGCAATTGCGTGGAACCATCCACTGCCATTGGATCTACAATACTGCTTTTTAAGCGGTTTTAGCAATCATAGTCCAGAATAAAACATTCTAATTTTAAACCTGGAGTGAGGAACAATGAGGTTGAGGGGTTGGTAACACATTCAGAGCAACGTGCAACTAGTAATGGAAGTTGCGCAAAGTTAACTTCTGATGACCCATGTAAAAGAAGTGTCCAAGGAAGATACTAGAGCTTAGTGCGATTTTCTTGAGCAGAGCACCTTCTCTTGGTGTATGTTTTCGTGTCCCAGGAGTGGTTCCTCGTGTTATATCTGTGTTAAAGATTCTTTATGGCTTCAAGTTATGGATATTTCCCAACCAGTTCAAACTTGCAGCTGGACAAACAAAAGGTATTCGCAACATATGAATGTGATTTCTTTCACATTCTTATCGTTAATGGGAAAGAATATCTAAGAGCTGGGTTCCCAGCAACCCTTTTTGTGCAAGAACTAAGAAATGATTTGGAATATTTCTAACGTCCTTATTCATGTAAAGAAGAAACTCAAAATATATCAGCTGTTTGATCCTGAGCATTCGAATCTTTAAGACAGCTTAAGATAAAGCCAACAAGGCTTTATACTACCAAAGAAACTGAGGATTGTAAACGACAATACGAAGCGTGGCATGGCCCTTATTGAAGCATTTGTTAAGACTATCACTAACGACGGAAAACAAAGACAGTGTCTTCTTCAAGTGGTACAGGAACACAGAAAAGGTTTCAAAGTTGCAAAAAAGTAACCTTAAAAAGAATTAATGAGCGAATTACTATATATTTAATGTATTTAAATTTGTTTTTTATATTTTTTCCGTGTTTGATTAGTTTTCATACTTTTCTGCATTTCATTGGTTTTTCAGATATATAGTTCATTTTGTGATTGCACGCTTTTTTTCTTCGGAGATATAAAAAAGCAATAAAGTAACTTTATTATTATTATAATTTACGTTCGCATTTGTGCCACAATCGCAAAATTTGAAGTACTCCTAAATGTAAATATAGTTTACTAAAATTTTGGGCGAATAATTCAGTGTAAAAAAGGACCTAAATAAGACGGTAAGACGAATAAAAATACAAAGGCTACTTTTTCTATAGATATCATTTACGATCACGTTTTTGTCCATATCACGAAATTTCAAGGCGTTTGAGCGACCTCTAAATATTAATATATTTTGCCAAAATTTTTCACAAATAATCAGTGTATATAGTGGCACAAAATAAGAGGGTAAGACGCACAAAAATACAAAAATACAAAGGTTACTTTTTCTATAGATATCATTTACGATCACGTTTTTGTCAATATTACGAAATTTCAAGGCGTTTGAGCAACCTCTAAATATTAATATATTTGGCCAAAATTTTTCACAAATAATCTGTATATAGTGGCACAAAATAAGAGGGTAAGACGCACAAAAATACAAAGTTTATTTTTTTCCATACATTTCTGAATCACCCTAATGTCTATACATACACTGCAAAAAAAAAAAAAAAACTTGTTTTTACAGTATAATACTGGCATCCAAGGTTCCAGTTTAAAACTGGAAAGTGCACAGTAAAAACTGTAAAATGGCTAACTTCAGTTGTTACTGTGCATTTTAGTTTTAAACTGGAGCTCCTGATGACCGTATTGTACTGTAAGAAGAAAGCAGTTTATTTTTTACAGTATAACGTCAGAATATTATAAACTATAATTTCATTTTGCCAAAATATTTTACTATAGGTAGAACGCCGGGGACAAATTAATATTTGAAACGTATAAACCAACTTGATTTTTTTAAAGTGTTGGAAGACAAGTACTTATACAACATTCTTTAACCCAAAATCTTTCCTAGAAAATAAAATGTGATAAAAGAAGTTGGGACATATTTCATTTTGTTTTGTCTACATAAATAGTTAGCAATGTAGAAAAAATATTTTTGTCCCAATCAAGTAAGAAAAAAAGAAGGAATCAACTTGTTAACATTGTTTTTTAAAATGAATTTATTTTATATTACTCTACTTTAATTCCTTTTTTCATTACTGAAACCTATATGCACAACATTCGACGAAAGTATAAAACTACAAGGAGATAAGAGGTTTTTTAATTAAATGCCTAACAAAATAAACCACCAGTAATGAAACGAGTTAGCATATAAAACAAGCGTTGCTTCATGCTTTTTTACAATTGCTATAAGCAGAAAGAACTAATATCGTACCCTTTTACGCACGGCTTCGAAATACTTTATTTTTACTATCCATTTTAAAGCACGCTTTAATTTCGTGTACCTTTTTTTTACTGCATTTAGCTTTTGAAATTTCAATTAGACTCATGACATTATAGAGCATTGCTTTTTTAATTTTTGAAAAGAAGGGGTAGGCATGATAAAACTAGTACATAGGCTGGATTCTTTACTGCAGATGAAGCTTTAAAAACTACGTTTTTTTTCCTACTTTTTGTAAAGTGCAAGCAGTACTATAAAAAATAAATGACTAAAATGAAAAGGAGCAACGATAGATTTTTTGGTTATCATGCAAGCGTATTCATATGTTTTGAAATTTCTTGAAAAATGCATGAAACAAAGTTACCTATTACCTTTAATTTTTTCACATGAAAAATTTCCTCATATTATCATGAAAGGACTTCTACTTTTATTTTCTGAACTTATTAAGGAGTTTTCTTTTATTGAAGTCCTTGAAATGAAGTCTATGAAATATTTTTGTTTTATGGAATACCGATTGTGTGTCTCAGGATTATTAAGAAGAACTTTAAGGGGTGCACAGTGTGGTATACTGATCAAAAATCCACCAAACTCGCACTTTTTGAGAAAGCAACTCCTATTTGGCAAAATGCGACAAATATCGTCTGCTATGTCGTACTCAGTGGTCGGAAGTAGCGCGCTACAAGTAGCGAAACTACTGTAGTAGCTACTTTTTTTAGTAGTTTGTAGTGTAGCGCACTACTTTTTAAAAAAAAGTAGAGTAGTGAGTAGCGCGATACAAAAAAATAGTAGTTTGTAGCGATTTCTGAAAACTACTTTTAAATTAAAAAAATAAATAAATAAATGGAAAAAAAATTAAAAAAAAGAGAACGAAGGAAAAAAACAAGTTTTTTTTTGTGGCGAATATTCGTAAAACTTGTCAAAAAAAATCTAAAAAGGACAAATTTTAGCAAAAAAAGGGAACAAAAAAGAAAAGTAACAAATAAATTTAAGACAATTTCTATTTCTATTCCATATTCGAATGAGGTAATTTTTTAATCTAAACCACTTTTCGATTTTTTTCGGTCGATCCTCAAGCGGTGTATTCTTGTTATTTATTTATTTTTAAAAAGTAGCGAAGTAGCAACTACATTTCAAAAGTAGTGTAGCTCGCTACATTTCAAAAAAAGTAGTTGTAGCTGTAGTTAACTACATTTATAAGAAAGTAGTTGTAGTTGTAGTTCGCTACGAAAAATATGTAGTTTTTCCAACCACTGGTCGTACTACTGCTATAATTTCGTATTTTTTAATCCCGTAAATCCAGCAGAGCTAGGAATGACCCAAGTCGCGATTTCGAAACCGAAAAAGCGTGACCATATTTTTTTCCCGGATATGGGGATCAATGCAGAAGGAAAATCGAGGAGTCGGATGAAAAAACACTACTTTTGATTGCTACAGGGCCAATATAAATGCTTTTTTTTGCTATGTGTTAGTCATAAAAAACATGATTTTCCACTGGAAAATTTGGTTTTCATGGTCTTTATACATCTCCTGAGTAAAGAACAAATGTAGTTTAAATATAACCTACTACTTTCATTTATTTTTAAAAGTTCAAATCGTTAAAAGCCCCCTACAGCACCAAAAAGTCGCTCAAAATCCAAATTAAAGTTCTAGATCCTATCATTTTTGAGACTGCGTCTGTATAACAGCGCAAAATAGTGTACGTATTTTCGTGGAAAATGGTAGGATCTAGAACTTTAATTCGGATTTTGAGCGACTTTTTGGTGCTGTAGGAAGCTTTTAACGGTTTGAACTTTTAAAAATAAATGAAAGTAGTAGATTAGATTTATTTGTTCTTTGCTCAGGAGATGTATAAATACCGTGAAAGCCCAGTTTTCCAGTTGAAAATCATGTTTTCTATGACTAACACATATAAAAAAAAAAGCATTTATATTGGCCCTGCAGTAACCAAAAGATGTGTTTTATCATTCAATTCCTTGATTTTCACTCTGCATTGATCAACATATCCGGGAAAAATTATGGTCACCCTTTTTCGGTTTCGAAATCTCGACTTGGGTCCATTCCGAGCTCTATTGGATTTTAGGGGCTAAAAAATTCAAAATTTTAGCAGTAGTACGACATAGAAGAATTTTGCCGCATTTTGAGCCCAAATAGGAGATGCTATCTCAAAATGTGCGAGTTTGGTGCATTTTTGACCAGTATACCACACTGTGGGGCGTAGGAGGGGTTGATAAGAAGTAAAAATCATAAAGGAACATATTGTTGCAAATGTAATGCCAAAAAGATAAGTGCACACGAAGCCAGAAACTAAAGGATGCAGAACATTTCACGAATTTTATTTCACAAAGACGATTTCACACAACATTTTAATTTCTAAGAACAGTTTAAAGCTGTTGTTTAAAGTTGCAGATACCGTCGTAATAAAAGCACAGCGATATATGAGAGATGGTCCGAATTGCTTGTTGTAGCGATTCAATTCTTTGTTATTGCGAACGCATGTAATATAGCGGCAGAGCGCAATTTCCAACAGCAACTTTAAACTTTTTCTTGAAAACTAAAATGTTGTGTAAAATCGTCTTTGTGTAATGAATTTGCGACCTGCTCTGCATCTATCAGTTTCTGGCTTTGTGTGCAAGTAGAGTGTCAATATTACGTTTGCGACTATATGTTCTTATGGATCTTGCTTCTCATCGTGCCCTATGCCAACCATTAAATTTTGTAATGTGAGAACAGTTTTAGCAATCCTAGTACTATTGATGTATAATGAAGTTTATACTAAAAACGAAGTTTCATGATTACTCTTTTCCAAAATGAATAGTTTAGGCAGTTAAAAATTTAATCTAACAATAAAGTCAAAACAATTAATTATTTGTCATTTTCAGTTGCAGAGAAATTTCTCTGAGACATAATTTGGCATAAGACCTAAATGGCGATAATTAATTGGTAAGACTCTGTCCCATGAAGCTGAAAAGTGTTTTAAAATTTAGTCAATTATCTTTAAGATGAAGTTCACTTTTACAATAGCAATTTGGGAAAAGCAAATATTTTGAAATTTTGCCGAACGGAATTTTTCAAGCAATGTTATTTTCAAAGAACTAACGGCAACTTTATAATGAAACAAACTTCTGGATTAATTAAAAAGGTAAATGGATATACTTTGAAATTAAGCAATTAAATTCTTCGGTTCCGTGAACAAAAAATCATTTACCATGTAGCCTTAAAGTATGGCAGATTTCAATTAATTAAAAAGCAGCATGACGCTTTTACCTAAAGAAAAAAAAGCTATTGGCCTATAGTTTGGTGCTTAGTGTGCATAAAAAGATAGTTTGAAAAATAAAAACAAATAAAATGATCAAACTAAATAAAGGTATGCCTTATTAGCCTCAAAGATTACCGTAAAATGGGGTGTATAGGAACAGCGGGGTCAATCGGAACAAAACTTCCCGACCGTACGAAGAAATTCTTCATAAATATACTATTGGGTATTTTTCGCCATGGATTTTTTTAAAGAAAGGTAAGATCATAGGAAGTAGGAAAAAATTACTTTCGTCAATCTGGCAATGCTACTGGCTTCTGAGGAGGGCTGCACGTGGAATGCTAGAAAACATCACGTTTTCATATACTGCAAAACTTCATATGTATGAACAAAACTTCTTATATTTAAAAACTAAGAGTGGCATGTTTCAACTATACATGTATCTGAACAACAGAATACTACATTAGAATTTACATTTTTTATAAATTGAGTCATAAAAATGAAGAATTCTGAAAAATGCCATAGGAAAAAAATTTGCGGGGTGAATCGGAACACTTAGTTCTGCTGTTCCAATTCAAACTTATTTGAAGGAAACTGTTTGAAAAATCAAGATTCTAACCCCAATTCTTCTAATCAAGACAAGGACAAGGTTTTATTACTGTTTATCCCTTCTCGTGAGCAACTAGATCTTAGATTGACAAAAAGTTGCAGATTTCAAAAGATTTTTTCTCCAGGAGACTTTTTTTTACTTAAAATACGAAGGGGAAAGTCACATAGACTTTATGTAGTAAAAGTCCAGCACACAGACAGTGGTGAATAAGCGAAAAAATCTTTCAGGACAATCCCCGAAACCCAGAGATTTTAAGAAACTAAAGAAAAAGCAGTTTATCCCAGGAGATGTTATGAAAAAACTTAACCCAAGTCACAATTGCTAGTTTTAAGGACAAGTACATATTTGTAGACTACATGAGTGACTTCCATTTATGTTAAATCTTTGTATTTCAATTCAAAAGCATTTCTTAAAATTACTTTTCATTTTTCAAAAGTTTAAAATTATTTTGAATTTTGACAAATTATAAACGTTTACTGGTATTGAAATTATACATTTATTTGACAGTAATTATCTGTTCTTATTCTCCCCCATCAATATTACTCATGTTTGTGAGACCTATTACAGGTTAAAGTGAAAAAAATAAAAATTTTAACATGCGTTTCGATTGACCCCTATCAGCGGTGTGATTCGGAACACCCATAATTTCCTATATATTTTAATAATAATTGTTCAAAATGATTTGTCTTTGCTTGGAATATCAAAAGTAAAGCAAGACCGAAGTTTTTACCCAAAAAACCAAATTAAAAAAAAAAATCTTTTAACTGCTTTTTTTACAATCAAAGCTGAAAAGTGTTCCGATTCACCCCATTTTACGGTACTCTAAACATCGGAATTCAAAAAAAAAAAACTTGTACTCCCTTAACAAATAAGTTGCATTTGTCGGACAAACATTATGAGAAATAAAGGACGTTTTATACTTTATTAATTTCAGTCAAACTTTAAACGATTTGAATGTGTTAAACGCCGCTTTTAATGTAAAGACGATCCTTTTGTGTTATCTCTAAAAGTGGTAACTCCAAAAATCAAACGTTTGGGCCAAAACTTCAAGAAAAAAAATACAGATCGAGAGAACAATGGGGAAAAAACGGACTTTAATATTCTCTAATCAAACAAGCCGCATTTGTCGGCTAAAAATCCTCAGAAATAGCTTTTGACGTTGAATAGGTGCCTTGAAGGAACTTTTATGCTTTATATTTTAAAGATTAGTTTGAAATGTTGTTAAAAACTTCAACGCAGCTCTTATTGCGGAGAAAAGTCCATGCCTTTTGGTTCCAGAAATAACTTAGTGCTTTGAAGAATCCTGGGGCTCTTAATGTAACTATAGGCATGTTTTATCTTCCCATAGAGATCAGTAGGAATATTTTTAATAATAAAAAATGCATCATTGAACACCGCCAGGGACGTACTTTTTTGTTTGAGGTGACATTGACTTGAGTTCGTGAGACATACGTCATAACAAAAATCAAGACTGAAGGTTATGTAGTTATAATGTGCAATCTTTATTAATTGAAACCCCTCCCACTTTCACCATCTTTTGAAAACACTTTGGCACATTTCACCCCAGTTCAGGAGATTCACCTTTCTTTCTCAAATTAAATCTCGTAGCCCATGAGAAAGGCAAGACAAAAAATTGAATCCGTAAATTCTAAGTGGGTAAAGCACAGCTAAATGAGCGATGTTTTCCACATGACTAGCGGATAGTTTAACTCATATTTTATCCATGTCATGCGTGTAGGCTATTATCCTTCACAGAAAGCATACAGTACTGATGTTTTATTTACATTTAAGATGCATATCCCATTGTTTTAGGAAGCATAACCCCTTATTTTTACCCCTGTAGCTTTTATTTTGTTGAGATGTATACTTTACATCATTATTTTTAGTTTTAGCTGCTACATTTGACAAATTATAATTTTACTCAGTTATGATGATTATCTTTTTTTCACTTTCCAAAGCTGTTGACGCTTTATACCTACACAATATGACAGGATATAGTAAATTAAAGTGCTCCTGAAAACAATAAAAATAAAGCAATCACAAAACTGAGTAGTAAGACCGAGTTGTTTAATTCTTGGCCCTTTTCTCTATTTTCTTACTAGGACGTTTATACGGATGAAGTAGGATATATTTCTGTAGATGATCACGACGACTGCCAATTGCTGAGCCTCAAGAGAAAAGGGTTCGTGACGAGGTATGCATGGGCAAGAAAATTCGATACTTGTGACAATCAAGACTACTCCATAGAAGTAAGAAATTTTAAATATTTCATTTAATAACTATAAATATTTGAGCAGTAAGATTTTTCAATGTTTTTACAGAGACATTTGAAATTGCTTTCGTGTTTTGTGACCGTTCAATGCTGGATACATTAAACACTGGTACCCGCGAATACGTGAAGATACCCCTATATTTGTTAATGGCATCTGCAATGACACACTTGAATCCCTAGTTTAAACGAACTACTGAATTTATACACTGTTTAAAAATTTCCTGACATTTTACGGTAAAAGTTACTGGCATCCCCATGTTGCTACTAACTTTTACCGTAAAATTTTTTTTTACTGTAAAAATCAATGGAAGGGAAAACGAGAATTAAAAAGCGCGTGATACGAACGACAAGGATCGAACCCGGGCCCCAATTTTCGCACACTGCTATACTATCCACTGTACCAGATGAGACACATCAGGAGAGTAGAAATAGGGTGTCATTTGCATCGCACAGTAAGTCGCGTGGTAATCAATAGGCGCTGAAATCGCATTTTTTTATCGGTACAATTTACTGTAAAAAATGTCTGTTCGGTAAACGCTATATTTTACAGTAACATTTACCATAAAAGCTTCCTGAATTTTTAACAGTGTAGTCACATTAATACCTTAAAGCAGAGGTGCTCAATATACTGCCTGCGGGCCATATGCATCCCGCGTATGTGATCCATGTGTCACGGTGTCATGTTCAATGTTTGGAGTTGAACACTATGTTCTGAAACCTCTCAAAGCAACATATCATCGTCATCCCGTATTCCCAAACGCTTGTTGAAAATTTGGAGTCAAATAGGTAGAGTTTGATTTCCAAAAACAAAAAAGCAGATGGAAACTTTGTAATCATAAAATAAGCATGTATCAGTCATAATATAATTCACGGTTTAGATTTTTCTTTAATTTTCTGTTTTCCAACGTTATCTAAAAACAATTTAAATAGATAAATACCTAAAAATTAATAGGTATCCTACCCTACGAGGTTTATCTTATTACACGAGGCGCGCCCCTCGTTTAAAGACAGGTGGAGAGTTACTCTCTTAAGGAATATATTCATGAAAAATCCTTAAATGATAATAATATCCTGAAAGAATTCTATTACTTCAACGCATTTTACAAAAAAATTCAAGTTTGCTTTAATGTCAAAATTTTAACTCTGTTTTTGCAGCGAATTTCTAGATTAAGCGACGTCTGGTTAAAATCGATTCTAGATAAATAGGAGTTTACTCTAGGCGTCACAGTTCATCAGTTACAACATTTAATTTTCTCCATTGGAAACGCTCCAATTTTAGCTTAATAATGCTTCGAATCAACTGGAGTTTTGATGCATTAATTATACTCTCCAATTTTCTTCCGGAACCGAAATCTAATGTAGGAAAAAATTAATAATACTGTTAATGAATGTTAGTATTCACTTATAAACTAAATCTTTACTAATCAGTCTTAGTGCTTAAATGAATGAGGTGAAAAGACAACATCGGTTTCATTTCCTTAATGACTCTTTACTTACAGATTAATCCTTTTTAAAGAGGCTCTATGCCGAAAACTGCATCTTTAACCCAATTTTAAGAAAGGCACTTTTTAAAATAGAGCACTAAGATTCTTTTAATGAGCATGGAGTCAGCAAGTGAGAGTTAGTATGCAAATGCTAGACTCTTCTTCACTTTAGCCTGATTAAAACGGAACTAATATTTCAGTTCCGGTAGCAAGCAAATGCTCTTCATTTGGTAGAATCCTTGAAAGTAATTGGGACAAATAGCGCAAGAGTAAAACTTTCTAAAGTGATTAAAGAGTCGGTGGGCATGGCAACCAAACTTCTATCGGTGTCATTAAAGGTTTGACCATCGCTGAAGCATTCGTTTGACAGTAGTTCGCTGAGCACAAATGATATATACTGCTCTCTTGCATCACATGAAATGCCACCTAAGTGAGTATTGCTGGAAAACTTGAAGCATTTCATTCCGGAAATCCTTTTGATTTGGAAGTTTTATTTTAAAAGAGTATTTAATTCTCCAAGTTGTTTACCCATTTATAAACCACTAAACGGGGAGTTTAGAGTTTTGAGTTTAGAGTTACACAACTATGAATTTCCAGGAAACTACATTGATAAAGATTTCAAGCCTGTTCCAAGCAACTACTGCTTTTACAAAAAAAAAAAAAAGTTTTTTCTTTCCTTTTTACCCTACTTTCCCGTTAAAGTGAAAAGGAAGCACTAAAAGTAGCTAAATGCATCATAAAAATATCACAAAGTCCAAAAAGAAATAAAAAAAAGTAAATAAATATCGAAAAATTAAAAATCGGAAAGTAGGTTTTTGAGATGGGGAAAATGTGTGTCTGTCTGTCCGTTGGTCTCTCTGTCTGCCCCCCCCTAATAACTTTAGAATGAATCGTTCGATTTGAACAAACTTTTTTTGTTGGAAAGATCTCGGCGAGTACACCTCATTCCTGCATTTGACTATTCGATTTGAACAATTTTTGGTTCAACTTTGAACCGTTCAAACTACCTGTTCAGCGATACTAACTTTTTAGTGAACAGTCCGATTTGAACAAACTTTTTTTTGTTCGAAAGATCTCATCACGAATACTTTATTACCGTACTTAAATTTTCAATTTGAACAATTTTTCGTTCAACATTGCGCCATTCATACAGACTGTACTCACCTAATAACTTTTAAGTGAACAGTACAAATTGAATAAACTTTTTTTGTTCGAAAAATTTTGGCGAAGACACTTCATTCCAATATTTCGCTTTTTGATTTGAAGCATTTTTCGTTCAATTTTGAACCGATCAAACAACTTAACATTAGCACCTACGGAGAAATTTAAGTTTAATGTAGATCCTGAACGTAAAGGCGGATTTCCTTCAAACTAACTTTGTTAGAAAATAATTTTGATGCATAATGTATATAAAGTACTTTTCTGAATAACTGCTGTGAGGACTCCTTGACTCCGACTCCGCAAACATTTCAGAAACGCAGGCTCAGAAAAAATGACCAACTCTTACCATTATAATTTTAGAGCTTTCGACTACGACTCCACCTATCGACTTCGACTGACGACTGTATTTTTTTAAAACCGACTCAGACACCGAATCTTCTACTCCGACTCCGCCGTTATGGTAGAAATGCAGGCTCGGGGAAAATGACCGAGTCCTACAATTAGAACTATTGTACCTTCGACTAGGGATGCACTAATCGATTACACACGTAATAAATAGCATTATAATAAATTATTATTTCATGCAATTTCTTACACTTCCAAGTATTTAAGATACTTTTATAAACTAAAGTTCATGTGAATTTTGAAAAAAATTTAAAGATTAAAATTTGTTCCTCTTACTCAATAATACGCATGTTTTATGCGTTCATCTAACTTAAAGTTCACATTGCTGATTTTATATTTTAGGATGGAACAACTCATATCGTGTACGCTATGGGTAAAGGTCCAATAAAAAGACTGGATGGAATTAATTTGGCTAAAGAAATCCACGGATTTCAGAGGGTACAGCTGCTGAAAAACATAATTCCAGATCCTCCTTTTCCAGATGACACACAGGTTATTGTAATTCATAACAATAAGGTAAGTTTTGTTAAGCAGCGCTGCGCATATTTAGTTTTTATTCCATTGATTGGCAATTATTTAGAAAGCCGCTCATATCATTTACGCGGTAGTGACATTGTTACGCATATATTTGCATTTCAGGAATTTTTATTTTTGGCTGTTAATTGTGATATATTTGATTGTAAGGAAGCATCATTAATAGCAATGAAAAGTATCAAACTAGACTTAAGGGTGAAACGTTGCCCATCTTGACCGAGAGCTCTGGGTTGCAGGGCATATGTTCAGGTTAGGTGGTCAACTGAACGTAGAATTATTATTAAGGACTCCTAGCAAAAATCTTAAAGCTCAACATCATTTAGAAAAGTATGATTTTTAAGAATTCCTCATCAAAATATATATAAAAAAAAGGCTGGCGTACTGTATGGATGGTATCTACTAAAATAAAGTTTTACGAGATTAAAATTTATATTTTACACTTACATTGCACTCTCACTGATACGCCGCCTCGTTTATGCGCCTTTTTCACTTATACGACGATTTTAAATGGTACCAGCACATTCCATAGCAAAATATGATAGTATCATTCGTTAATGCGTTGCTCTAAAGATAAATATTTCACTTATGCGCCGAATTTTCCCTAAAATGTAAAAAAAAAAAATACTTTATTTTCTTTAAAAAATAAGCATTTTTCTTCACTTTTCTCTTTAATCTTTTGCCTTTATTGCCGGAAGGGATTTTTTCCGCTTGAACTAGAGCTCGGAGAGGGGCAACTCTCTATTATGCATCGTGCCTTTTTCACGTGTGCCTTTTTCACTTATACGACGATTTTAAATGGTACCAGCACATTCCATAGCAAAATATGATAGTATCATTCGTTAATGCGTTGCTCTAAAGATAAATATTTCACTTATGCGCCGAATTTTCCCTAAAATGTAAAAAAAAAATACTTTATTTTCTTTAAAAAATAAGCATTTTTCTTCACTTTTCTCTTTAATCTTTTGCCTTTATTGCCAGAAGGGATTTTTTCCGCTTGAACTAGAGCTCGGAGAGGGGCAACTCTCTATTATGCATCGTTTTAAAGGGAACAGCTTGTAATTAGGTACGCTAAAATTCTTGTTTTCTCTTTATCATTGTAGTTATGTTACAGTAATTGTCAAACCGTAGTGATATGTCCCTTTGCTATCGAAACATTCTTATTCATTCTCTCATTGGAAACTATGTTGCGTTTTAGTACTTTAAATAGTCTTGTTCACTTATACGTCTCTCTGACTTATGCGCTTTTTCTGTTGGTCCCTTTTGCCGGAGTATAAGTGAAAGTTCGCCGTATTATAAAAATATTAATTGAAATTTGTAGGGTCAGTAGGTGTAATTATGAACAAAATTTTACACTTTTGCACGCTCATTGCTCTCTGGAGCACCATGTCCTATTTAAAAATCTGGACACCCATCAGAAACAACTATTAACTCCTCTGCTACACTGCGCTACCGTTTTCTTACTTTTTTGGCTAATGGATGATTTTAAAAATCCTTGTTCTTAATTACCCCAATTGTTCATAATTACCCCATAGTACATGGGGTAAATATGAATATGCTTTTCCCCCTGGCTTACCCTGGCTTTTCAGTGAATTCCTTGACTTCATCATAAAAATGATATACCGCGAAGGGATATCTTGCTTTCTTTTTAGATTTTCGTAGGAGTTCTGGCCAAAGCAAAGTCTTGAATAAGGCTTTTCAATTCTTCCTTGTCACAAGGAAACCCCTTACGAGCCCTAGCAATTAGATGTTTTCTAAAGTTAGCTCCAGATCAGTTGGTATGTCGGTTGGGCGACCTGCTCCCATTCTATCAATTTTGATTTTACCTTTAACTCTGTTGTACAAAACACCCAGAAGGTTGGCGTAGCTTCTCTGTAGGTCACATTTCCATTTGTAATACCATTTACAGCCCTCAATAAGCCTTCACTCGTATATTGAGGAGGTGGCTTCTTCTTCACATAAGTGCGAGGCATTTGGACATTTCAACGTACAGACAAGTTTATATAAATCATTACAAAATGTCGGCTCAGTTAAACAGTCGAAATAGCTATTTGGATCATAAAGTTTGACTTGAAGTGGAAAAAACTACTTTGAAAAAAAAAGTTCATAACTACCCCTAACTAGAAAAATTCGGGGTAATTATTGACCCCTTCCTGCAGTGTGCTAAAAATAAAAGACAGCGGAACACCAGTTGATCCCTGTTAAAGGTTTAATAATTGAAGGCAAATTTAATGAAAACAATAACTTACCACAATTTCATCAGTCCGAACAGGATAGAAATTGAAGACTGTGAATAACTGTTTGACAACGTTTGTGAGAAGGGTTAGGATAACTAAAGAAATATCTGGTAGTGTTAGCACATCAGTGAAGAGAACATCACTAACCTAATAATGAAGATGTGACTTTCAGTTGCTACTACTACTTGGTTCCTTCATTGGCTTACAGAAGCGCTATTGTCGTTTGTTCTGAATTACCCCATTTTAACAATTACCCCGCTTGACCCTACATACATGTTTATGAAATTTATAATTATTTTACTTGAATTTACGAGAACTTAAAAAAAAAAAGCTGCGGTGAAACGTATTTCCGGAAATTAATAATCCATTTCCTGATTTTGAAGACATTCCTCCATGGAACAATGCATGCATAGTTTAGTAGCAGTAGATGACTGTCCTCGCCACCATTCACTACCTCTGTTAAATCAATAACGCGTTGCGTCTTAGTCAATGTAATCATTATGTAAATTCTGGAGCAGATTATCCAGAAAGCGTCCGAGAATTGTCCGATATACTTGTGACTAAATATTTATGTATTGCGAGTAATTAGGGAGAAAGAAAGCTGTGTTTTAATAAACCAGTTAAAAGACCGACCACTTAAATGTAATTTTATTTTCAAGAGCTTATCGCATCTTTAAAAACTGTGGTATTTGCAATATGACTGTAAATATGTTTCAGATGATATATAAAACTATGTTTAAAAATTCAGAGAGAATTTTTACGGTTCCGCATTAGTTTTTTTAGGATGTTGAAATGAAAAACTTTTTCTAATAGTTTTTTTCCTGGAAATAAAGAAATTACTACTGCCAATTCATCTAAGTAAAATGTTTTAAAACCTTATGTTTCATGAAAACTGCATGGTGTTCATTCACTGGAGGGGAGGGGGGGGGGGTCATTGACTAGGCAGTCAATTCTACATTGACAAAAATATTTCATGAAAAAAATTTTAGGTTGCATTTTTGAATAATCTTACTGTTGAATGCTATTTACTCAATCGAATAGCTATCTTAAATCACTAGAAGCAAATTTTCAAAAAACGCAGCAAAAATATAGAGTTATTTTGCTGCGTAAAATAACTCTAACACGCGATCAATTCAACAGAGATTCATAATGTAATTAGATTAAATGGCGATGAAATTGTTTTCTGGGTTGGTACAAAATGAACCAAGTCTTGCAAACACTCGGAAGAAATATTAGCGTATTCGATAAAAAGCTGTTATAGTAAAAGAACCATTTTCCAGCATTATAATGATACATTAATAAGAGTTATCTTTTCTTATTAATTATGAGAGAACAGCATTGTGAAGTACAAATCGCAAATTTTGCTGAGTAATTGTAAGATTTCAATGAACTCTTGTTTCTAAGATGAACAATGATTTCAAGACTAGATCACTACTTAGTGTAAAGAGAATAATTTTTTATTTTTTGGTTTGAAAAAGCACTTCCAGTCATGAAACTTACATGGTTTTTCAAAACATGTTTTGCAGTCATATAATTCAGAACTTGTATTTGTCAACTCCGCACAGCTCCTACTTCAATTTTGTCTACTTAATAGTTGACCACTTTTGAAATCTAATAATATTACTATCTAAATATTTCCCTATTCACTCGTAGCGAGAGACTGCTATGTTTAAAAATTTTGAGAAAATTATTTATGAGAAAGTACATTTAACTTTAATCAGCAGTTTTCAATATACGAAGAGGAGTATGTTTGAAACTACTAACCAGAAAACCATTCGATAGGGAAATAATGATTTTTTTAAAAATAGGACATGTACCAAAAAGCATTGTAAAACCCGTTTTTGACCACGAATTTGTTTGCCTTAGCGATACCGCTATTGCAATATGAAATCTGATAGTCTGCCGAAATTTGAAAGAAAAGTCGCCAAATTTATCTTGGTTAAGTGAGCAATGACAGACATATTTCTCATGATATGTCGATAAATGTCCTGCACTTGCAGATGGTGAAACTGCGTGATCAAATTATCTCCAAGTCTTTAAATTGCCTTTAATTTTCATCATATTTTAAGACCTTTTATTTCGTTAACGAGGGGACAAATATAAATAGTTTTTGCGTCAAAAATATGCCTCAAAATGCTCTTTCGTTTGCTACCTATTTTACATTTTTTCATTATTATGCTATTCGTATAGTTCTCTGGTAAGTAAAATACTGCATACTGAAACATTATGTATCCCTGATGTTACAGTCAATATATATTATTTGGAATATACTTTATTTTATGATTTGTTTTGCGCTTTTGTGATATAGGTGACGGTACCTAGTACTGAAACAACGTACTGGTGTAGTTTGCATCGACTGCCAGAAGAATTTGAGAACAAGCATCATATTGTACAGGTATAGTACAGTTTAGACCTTCTTTACTGAAGTGTCTGCATGGTTAACACACATGCTTAGTTGATACATAAACTGTTTACTTAATTTTTAGTGTCGAGTTTTTACATCAATTTCAAAGTGCCTGGCGAAGGTTTTTGAAACATAAAAATTGCCTTCCAATGCTTAGAACAATAGTTAAAATTGTGTTGAAACTGCATTGACAAATTTGGAATGAAAACAGATTGAAAAATAACCAAAGAATAGGAAATTGCGCAATTTTCTACGAAAGAAAATCTTACATAATTATATGAAATGACGTGTATCAAAGTATTTATGTATACACCACAAAATAAACTGTTGTTTTAACAGTATAATACTGGCAGCAGAGGTTCCAGTTTAAAAGTGCAAAATGCAAAGTAATAAACTGTAAAAGGGCTAATTTTACAGTTTATTGCTGAAGAATTAGCAATATTACTTTATTACTGTGCGTTTTACAGTTTTAAACAGAAACCTCGGTTGCCATTATTATACTGTAGAAACAACAGTTTATTTTCGCAGTGTAATTTGAACAGTCATCAAAAAAGGAGTAATTTCCCCCCTTGTCATAGGCTCACAGCCAACTTTAGAAAATCATTTTCCATTATAATTTATTTGTCACATTCTGAAGAACAATATAGAAGGTTCTTAACACTGCTTATAAATACTTATTTATGTGGAGGCTACGTGTAAGTATTTAAATGTCATTCCCGTATTCTGACCCCAGCATGAACTTCCGTCTTTAATGGTCTGCTAAGACACTAGAAAAAACTAAATTGTATCTTTAAAACAGATTTTTATGACACTTTGAGTATTTAAATTAAAAACTCAGTTTTTTTTTATTTGATTGCATGCAATATCTTTATTGTATAGTTAGAACTTGTCCCCTAGATTTTGCGTCATTACCATTTAACAGTTTTTACGGGCTTTCATGACTACTAAGTGCAAATAGCGGCGCAAGTAACTTTAGTTTTTGTAGCAGACTTCGGAATTTTGTTATTGGTAATTTTGTGCGTAGAAATTTCTATGCTTTTTGATTAGGTGTATTTAATACTAAAGTAAATAAAAAAAGCAGGGAAAAAAGTATTATTACCATAGTTGCTCGTAACGAGCTACTTTTAACATTATTTTGTAATTATATTCTTTTATGTTTATAATAGCTGAACCTTCTTACAAAACATGTAAAATTTTAACGGGTATAGCCATATTTTGTCTTAGGTGAAATTCGTTAAACTGTTTTATGCTTTATTGCATAAGGCCAATGAAAACTCATTAGAAAAATAGTTGATAACTATACTTCTGCATTTTCAGTATATATGCTTTTGATTTTAAATGATAATTTTAAGGATGTATCAAATAATAACTGGTTAATGAATAAAAATTAAATAAAGCTAAGGAAGAAATGCACAGCAATGCTTATTGTCAAATTTCCTAATTTAAACCTTAACATCCCTAAAATAAATGAAGATGTATAATGAATTTTCGTGGTTTAACAAAAATGCATTATTTGTCTTCCTAAAAATACCAAACCGCACTCCTTGTGTGTGAAAAGTTGAAAAAATTCGCATGCAAAATATCCCATTTTTCTAGAGAATTACCCACGTACGAGTTGTTCAAAGAAATAAGAGACTATACAAATGGACATAAACAACGCTGGCAAGGTATTTATTCTGTTGAAAGTACTGTGTTAACGGGGTTGCGAGGATCTTCTTTGTGGGAAGAAGATTGAGTTGACAAAAGTAGCGAAATCGAAATGAAGAAAGTGTATACTTCCGCTTTTATAGGAATATTGATGGGAAGTATTTGTGAATGATTTTTTTTTTTTTTGAAAAAAAGCTCAGAAAATGAATAGGTAGACTGTAAAATTGAAAAAAAGAGAGAGAAATATTATGGCAGAAAACTGGGATCATTTGACGTACGGGATGAAAAATTGAAGCTTGAATTCATTGGGTCATAGCAACCTTAGGAAAGTATTTTACATTATTTTTTTTAAATTATACATTGATCACTGATTAAAGATCAAAAAATCAGGTGTTTAACAGTGCTAATTATTACTTCTTTATGTGGGGGCTAATTATTAATACTAAAATATTATTACCATCCACTATCCCTGTTGATTTGGATTTTGTCAACTTTTTTGATTTTCTTAACATCTTGTGTTCCAGTCTTTGTTTTGTTTTCTTAGCGTGCTTTTTTTTAAGCCTTTTAATCTGAGGATTTCAGCTCTTTATCTTACTTTTTCTTGTTTGACTTTCTTTTCTTAAAATATGGTTATAATAAACATTATTCAGGATTTGGTTTGGAGTCGGATCATTTCCTTCACAAGGACGTTTAGAAAAATGCCCCATTTTACCCCAAAAGATATTCGGCATCTTTCCCCAAAGCTTTAGAAGAGATATCGGTCTGCCTAATTACGGTGCAACGGAAGTAGGCGGAACTCATTACCCGATTAATAAAAAGCTCATGCTGCATAACTATTAGTTATTTCTTTTTTATCAATTTACGGCTAATGTGACGGAGTAAAGTATGTTTTTCTGTTATCTGCTGTACTTGACAGTGCAATTGGAATGACAAAATAATCTAAAGTATTACTTAAACTGTAATTAATCTACTCCAACTGTCTGACAAGTGTTTTTTTTATACGGCTGTGGGGGAGCCACGTAATACGGCACCTTGTACAATACATCGTCTTACTCCAATATACCCTATCGAAATTGGTAGTGACTCATTCAATTTCATGTGGCATCCATTACCACTCTCCCTATATGGTATAATTAAACTTGATTTGCTCTTCTCGTAGTGGAATTCATACAGAATGCTTATAGACATGGATTTTAGGGGAAATAATGATATAGAAAAATTACCTCCCGATTGCCAGTTTTGCTAAAATAGCGGCTACATATCTGAAGATCGTTTACATTCTAATTAAAATTCTTTCTGACTTTTTCAGCATATTCGTAAACGAAAGAAGTTTTAAGTAAGATTGTTTTAAGGCTTTAGTGTTCTTAATTTACTTAAAAATCTTTCTCATTTAGCGGTTAAAAATTAATTGCTTACATAAAGGTTTGCTTGATCAAACTTTTTTATAATGTAGAATATTTGCTACCAGTTAACCTTCACGATTAGTTGCTTGCAATTGAAGTTTTGGGGAAAAATATTTCTTACTTTTATTTACTGCTTTTTTGTTGAAATATTTTGCAATAATGTATTCGAAGTAACCTATCTAGAGAGTAAAGCATTTAAAAGTTCTGAAACTTTTACTTCCCTTTTTTTTGGGGGGAAATTTTGTAATTGAAAATAATGGGAAAAGATGTTTCCGTTTCACACATTTTACTTTCTTTTCCTTTTTCGTGAGAAATAGAATTTCCAACACCAAAACTCATTTATCCTAAAAAACTCAGGAAACAGTATTTCCGCTTTTTAAAAACAACAACGCCCGCAAAGTAATTAATTCTATTTGTGGAGGGTGAAAAATACTCCTTAAATACATTAAGTCTTGCTTTTATCAGATCACCATTAAATTAAATTCTGGCTAGCTGCCAAAACCAACTTTCTGAAATTCCCGAAGAACGCTCTAGTGAATAAAACAAAATATAAGCAATGTTTAATTGCTTCATCTTAAGAAATTAGCACTAACATTCGTTAATTTCGATACTTTTAATGAAATTTACGGTAACAAATTGTATTTATGAAAGATATATAAGTTAAAGGTGAAGCACGACGCGTTTAAAAATGCAACAATCAGTACTTTATGCGTAAAGAAGCGTAATTTATCGCTTAAAAGCTATTCTTGAAACCTTGATCATTTTAAGGCATTAGGAGTTAATTAGAAACTTAAAAAAATGAATAAAATAAATTACCTAAACAAGGATCAAACTGGAAAGAATTTGGTAACCGTAACTGTTTGGGTAACCGTAATTAGTTTCAGTTCTGTAATGCAGAATACTTCTTAATTTTGCGTGTAAGCAAATATTTAACTTCTGGTATTACATAGTTATGTAAACTTGTTTTCTACTTTTAATTAGGTTTTTAAAGAGAATTAAATCAGAAGAATACATTTGTCCTTTAATTTGCATTTGCTTCAATGATACCAGTTGTAACAGAATAATGCTGTCAGCTAGTTCACTTAATTTGAAAAGGATGGATTTTATGACAAATTTACCCCCACCATATCCTAAATATTAAACGAAAAACATTCATGAAAATTATATTTGAAGGGCCAGGGGGAAAAAAGATGAAAGTGAACGAAAAGCGATTTCGAGAAAAACGAAGAACAAAGTTTGATTTCTCGTAGCTCCTTATGTAGTTTTTCGAGTTTTCATACACATTGCGGTCGCTTCTCATCTTTTTTCCCCCCTTGTTGTACCAGATGATACTAGTCCTTCATAGCTCCTAGATAGCACTAATACCTCAAAATTGACTTTCATCTTTTTTCCCCCTTTCCCTTTATTTATACAAAACAAGAAAAAAGTAGAAGAATAGTTACAAATATAAATATAAAAGTAATCAGAAAAATAAATGAGTCAAAACCATTTTAAAGAAAATCAAATAAAAAAATAAAATAATTAAAAAGCAATCAATATGAAATCTGCAGCTAAAATATTGATTTTAACATTATGTTACACATTTGTGTTTCATTTGAGTAAAATTAAGAAATTCTTATTTTTAGTTTTCTGCTGAAATTCAGAAAGAAAGTGAAGGTTTAATCCACCATATGGAAGTGTTTCATTGTGAGGTTGATGCCAAAACAAAATTACCTCCTTGGAATGGACCGTGCCCCAGCCCATCTAAGCCAAAAATACTAGAAGCCTGCAAGCGAGTTCTGGCTGCATGGGCTATGGGAGCTTTGGTAAGAGAATTTCACTCATGTTTTGATTGAAAAAATCATTTAGGTGTTTTTTAATACCAACTCTTTTGATATAGATAGCCACTGAGTGAAAAGAAGGAAAATCGTACCTATTAGAGAATTTTAATAAAGACAATTCCTCTGTGAAATGTAACATATTGATTAATATAAATCCATCGTATAACGGTAAAACACATTTCTTTAAAGCACAGAGAACTTCATAATGAATAATAGGATATAAAAATGGCAGAAATTCAAAAGAAATTGTAAATTTTACTGAAATAAGCATTTAAAATAAAGAGAAACATAAGCCATTTATCACACCATACACGCTATTAGTTGATTTTAAATATAACATCATGCAGATGGTAGCCATGACATTCAGGGCATTACTTCAAGCGTCGAATGAAAGCCTCCATCACCCGATCTTGCACGTTCAATGGGATCTCTTCCACATCTGTAGGTATTCTTTCCTTGAGTTCAGTAACGGTATGAGGACTTACATCATACACTTTACTCTTCAAGTACCCCTACAAAAAGAAGCATCTGTGGAGGAAATTCCATCGAGCGTGCAGGATCGGGTGATTAAAGCTTTCATTCGACTCATGGAGGACTGCACTGAACGTGATGGCGACCATCTCTATATAGTTCAAGAGCTAGCAACGTCAATAAAACCTTAAATTTAAGACATCTGGCTCTTTAATATATAACTCCTTAAGCTCTTCTAAGCAGCATGCGAGATGCCTGGCGGCCCAGAGTGGTTGAGTTTGTTACTGCGCATCAGGGACATCCTTTCAAGTTTTTCCGGGGGGAGGGGGAGGGTTCAAACACAATCCAATTTCACCGGAAAACATCAAAAACCACGCCCGCTTATATGTAAATACATTGATTTCTCAAAGCCGGGGGGGGGGGGGAATTGACCCCCCTGCCCCCCCAAATGACGAGCCTGCTGCGCATCAACACTTTTACGGAAAAAAATAGTGATTTTTAAGTCATTTTAGGGCAATTCCACGTCAAATCAACAATGAGAAAAAGCTTTTAACTTCACCATTTCCGATTTAAACAAAATTAGGTGTGAAGGACACCTATGACAAGATAAGCCATTCTACCGTTTTTTTAGATTTCTACTTTAAAACTTGTGCGAAATACAGAGCTGTTAAAAAACCTAAAAAGTGCGAAAAAAAAACCCGAAAGTTTTTACATGCAAATGATTGTAATTTTTTTTCTAACTATCGTAGAATAAAAATTCGAAAACATTGTAGAGGCAAAAAATAGAGCTTTCCATTGATATATTACATGACATAGTTAAGACTTGTTTAATCTTCTAATTGTCCCAAAATCGTTAGAAACATCACCATTTTCCAAGTCAAAATGTGATGTGCAGTGAGAAACGTAACCACTCTCAGCTGCCAGACACCCCGCATGCAGTTTGAAGAGCATAGAGAAAGATATATTAAAGAGCCCTACGTCTTAAAACAATGTATCGAAAACGTTGCTAGCTCTTCGACTAATAGTGTTATATTCAAAACCAAGTAATGGCACGTGTGGTATCGTAAACTGCATATATTGTTTTTAATTTCAATGTTTGTTTTAAAAATATAAGTTTTGTTTCAAAGTTTTGTCCCTTTTATGTACTACTAGCCATTATGCTGGAACCTGTATGAGTGGTTGAATTAGATCTATTTGGGGTAAATTTAAACTAACTCTATTACCACACTTGTGGAAATTTTAGAAACTGAAAGGTTGGTAACGGAAGACTAAGTAGCATATAGCAGAGGTTCTCAGAGTTAGGCGTTGAAAAATCAAAAGGTGATTTTTCAATTTTAGTGATCTTACATTTTCCTCTATAGCACACACAAATGTACAAATTGTGAAGTATATTATATCAATTAAGTTTGCTTGTTACGTGGGAGGTTAACATTTGAATTTTATCTTGAAAGCAATTTTTAACCCCTTCCTTTTCGCTTCCGTGAAAATGATGGGGTGAAGTTTCGTCCTCTATTTCTCGCGCCCGTGATATTTCCGGGCTGAAGTGTTCAAAAATAATGCGCGAAAAATAATAAAACAATCTATTTCTTATGCCCGGAATCATGTTTTATTTCTCGATATGTACACCAGATGCGCTGCACTAGTCTATTTGCAACGTTTTTAGAGAAAAATGTTATTAGAGTTATATTTTAGAGTTTTATATAATTTTCTTGAATAAAAAAAATAGGCACTTTTATGACCATTTTCTTCAAAATTATGCGAGCGTTAAGGGGTTAATAAAAGTAATTTAGGTGTGGCTGTTTGATTCCTTGTTGTTTTAAGTAGTTTCTGGCGGCAAGCGATTGCTTTTAGTTGATAAAGCAGTAAAAACTACAAGCTATGTGCTTTAAAAAAAAAAAAAAAAAAAACTATAGCATTTTTTGCCATTTCGTGCATCATTTCCTCTCTATCTAATGGAGCTGCACGAACATGGACTCTTATGAGAGGACGGGTAGCCAAGTTTTTCTCCTGACACAACCAGGCTTTCTAACCTTTTATGATAAAACTAGTTAAGCGTTTTACTCTTACAGTAATATTGGGAAAAAAAACCCATAAAAAATGAAACTTATCACCAGTATGATGGTGGAAGCGAAAATTTAAATAAGATTTAATTAAACTATAGATTAAACATTGAATTTTTCTTTGAACAGAATTAAAACAAAGCTATAATATGTTTAAAATTGTCAACTGTATATTCATTTTGAAATTTTTTAATCAAAAATTTAAAATCACATTTATGGCTTATAGCGTAACAAGACAGAAATATGGGTACAGTAAAATGAGACAACTCAAATAAAAGTACAAGAAAAAGACCGTCTCAAGTTTTAAACTGTTTTCATCACTTTTATTTACATCTCATTTTACCACTCACATTTTAGTACTAAGTGTCTACAGTTTTTATACAAATGAAAAATGATAACATGAAATCTTTGTATTTCTTGCAAAACAGTCTTTCTATTTAAAATAACTTCCACTTAACTGTATAAAAAGCGGAAAATAAGTAAAAGTTTAATTCTAAAAGAATGAAGTTCTTAATTTATTCAACTTTATTTATCTCCAGTTTTCTGGCGCTGAAATTAAACAACAAATCACGCTTTAGTCACAACAAAGCGAGAGCTAAATCCATGAAAATATCTCACTTCGGTGTCAACACAACAATTGAAATTAAGATGCATTGTTTGCTTTCATCAGTCAACAGCTATTCACTGATTTGATGAGAGTCAGTGTCACATAATAAATAGCTTCATATTGTCACCGAAAGTCTTTCGCGCATTCCATTAAAGATTCCATTGTCGTTCATGATTTGCCATAAGGCTTCTTTGATTAAGTTAACCTGAAATTATTGCGATTTACTCTTAATATGTCAATGGTTTAAGTGGAGCCTACATATTTCCTTCCGACAAAACCCTTTGTTCAAAGTTCTGAACTTTGTTAAATTAGAGAGGAACAATGCTGGGAGAACTCGCTCGCAGTTGTTTGGAAGTTAAAACGCGTTGAACAATTACCTACAAAACTGATATTTAATGCCACTCATCCGTGAAAACTATTGGGGATAGTTTTGTCATTTTACATAATTGAAAAGTTATTTGTGCGTCGCAGTTATTAATGATTAATGAATGAAGTTGAGACAATGATACTTCACGCTAAGTTGGGGATAGTGGAAAGTATACATTTTGTACAGAAAGCGAGTTTTTATTTCGAAGATAACTACAAGATTTAAAAAATTGCAATTGGGTTATGAATAAAGAGGTTATGTCTTGAAATGTTACCCAGTAAAAGCAGAAGTATGAATGAGCATTGTAGAAGATAAATATTTTAAAATTGAAATGTGATGACAGTAAAGAAATATTGCTATTGCATTTACTTGTGGATATTTAGAATAGCCGTGCTAAGCACAAGAGTCGTATCCGCATTTTTTAACAAAATTGTGTTATTGTCACTAGGTGGTGCTTAATGACTTATTTTATCCAAATGCAATGCTTTATGTTCATTTGAGAACAGGAAGTATTTTTTTTAATTCTTAAAAAATATCTCCCGGATTAAATACACGGAGGCGCAAGACTTTAAACAGCAATATTTCAGTTTGATATTATCTGCAGATACCACTTTTGCGTTTATCACGGCAGTATAATGATAAATTGGAAAAAACTGGTACTGAACAACTGACTTGTAGGTAGTATAAACGGGCAGCCGAAATAAATAAATAAATGAAAATAAACAATGAAATTTAATGTGACGAAAAAATGAATTTGAAAATAAAAAATGAAAAATTTGAGAAGAAATACTGAAGGAATCTGAAATAATGTAAGTATCGAAACGATAAGATTATGAAATAGTTTTTAAGAAAGCCAGAATTTACTGACTCAGTGAGCCTCTTTTGCAGTAAGAGCTATGAGTCAAAATACGTCGGCATCTTGCATAGGAATTAGTTAGGGGTCAGGTGGATTGGAATAGATAAGTTGATATGAAATGGGTAAACTTTATAACTTTTTCTTCACAGAAAGAAAATAAAAATGCATTTGGAAAATCCTGCTTTGTGCTATTGATCTTTCTTGAATTTTACCTGTATTATTCGGTAGTAACGATTTGCTTTATTATCTTTCCTCTTGTAAGTCACATGGCGAAAAATAACGTTGTTAGATATAATATTTCAGGCAGCCTCAGAAGAGCTGTATGCTCAGTTTTTCAATTTTTTTACCACCTCTGTTTGTACTTTTATATGCAATGTCTCATTTTATTATTGTTTGGCGTTAATGATAAATAAATTTAACTAACAAAATGTGGTTAAAATATGAGTGCGGGACTTATGGTAATGCTTTAAGTTTCGCTTTAGGCACTAACGTTAATTTCATTATGAACCGTTTAAATCTAAACAAAGAATGTCTTGTATTGAAGAGGTTGTATTGGAACGAGGCATCCTGACCCATATTGTTTAAAGAAAAGGTTCGTTCGAATCGGAGGTTAATGGAGGTGGTCTGGGGGGGGGGAGAGCCAGGGGACCGACTGATAGGTTTATAGGTACCCTTTTACTCATCAACACTCCTTTAATTTTCTGTAATTTAATATTTATCCAAATGATTAGTTTATTTTAAACTTTTTTGAGAATAGTTTTACAATAAGTTGAGCCATGTTTTATCTCTTCACTCATTTTTTAAACATTTACCGGAAACTAGGAACAGAAAGAGCTCATCAAGGACACCATAAAAACTGTACCTCAGAACCAGACTAACGTAAGTCCAACTGAAGCTAATGCACCCACAGCTCGATCATAGCATCCCAAGACTTGGGATGCTATGATCGAGCTGTGGGTGCATTTGCTTCAGTTCTGCTTAAGCCCTGGCTTACGGGCGGTAACTCATTGCACATAACGTAAGTCCATTTTCGTCAATTTTCAGTAGAGTGCGAAAACGATTGTTGAACGCATGCAAAAGATGGGACTCGCGTTCTTTTAACGCTGCTAAATAATTGCGAAGGAACTTCTTTTCTAGAATAACATTCTCATGGGTTTATGCAGAATAAGATTCTACATACACCAAGTAGCAAAAAAGTAAAAATCGCCATTTTTGGACTTATGTTGTTTTTGGTTCTGAGGCACATAAATAATCCAGGAATTTCTGCCGATAAGTGTCAGAGCGACTAATAACTAATCTTTAACATTTGTTAAACATTAATTTTGATATTTAAATTAACAATCTAAATATGCCTAAAAATGGTATCTGAATTAATGCTTCCATTTCTGAGTAATTTGCATCATGGCTTTTTAAAAAATCAGCAGTACAAAAAGTATTGCCCTATTCTATGCAACTTAAAGAGATATGAAGGTTCACATTAAAAACGAAGAGTCAACACCTTTTTATTTTTTAAAGTTGATAAAAAATAACTTAAAGGAACGTCCGCATAAAAGTTACAGGAATGAAAAGAATCTAGTTTATTTTTGAATACAAATGCTTTAGATTGTGATTAAATTCATGATAATAGTGCTGTTTCGAAAAAAAATGATTCTGATTTTTTTTCTTTAATGTTTGGAAATATATATCAATCCCATGCATTTCACAGAAAATTTCCAACACTCATTCAGACATCAATAAATCAATTAACAAAGAGATTTTAGAACTCAATTTAAACAACGTTAATCTATGGTATTTCTAAGAGTTTTTCATAGATAACAGCTACTAAACCAAGACGATAAACGGAACTTGACACTGAACAAATACAACATTTAAGTTAGAAAAGCAACATTAACCTTAAGTCAACAGCTTACATTCGGACAGAGCCCTTTTCCATCAATAGTAATCAAAGCCTACTTACTGGTTGGATACAAGTGCAAGTCAAACGTCATTTGAATGGACAGAAAAGCAGTTAGATTTCCTCTCCGGTGCTTTTGTCACATTCAATTACCGTTTGCTTTGTTGTTTCAAGACCATATTGCGTGTTTTCCTTCGTTAATTTGATCTTGATGTATGATGGAATTATTACAACTATGTAAACTTAAATGTATAATTCAATTTTAAATGCTTGGAAATGCTGTGGGTCGTACTGCCTTGTAACGTCGAGACTAAACTCGCTAACTGATACATATGCTTTTAGTTCATAGAAATCTAGCATTAGTTAGTAATTGTTTTAAATTAACTGCGAAACTTATTAACTTATTAGCAGGCAATTTTATTTTAATTAAGCGTTATTTATTTAACGAACTTTTAAGATATGTATGAATGAATTTGAGAACTGAAAGATAAAAATAAATGATTTTTGTGCAAATATCATGAAACATTGAAACTTTGGATGATTTAATGTAGGAAATTCTAAGTATAACTAAAAATTTATGTACTTAATATTTGTTTGAAATATGGTTGCGCTATCCTATATGTTGTGATTAAAAAAGTTTATTATCTGATAAACAGTTACATTCTTAAGTCTACTCCAACCCACGGACTTGTAGGTCAGCAATGTTGCTCCTACCCAATGAAGTAGCGGTGGGTATTGTGCTAATTAATATATTCTCAAACGGTATACCAATAATTTAGTTAGTTTGCAATGTTACTCCTAGTTTCTTAACATAAATACTTTTTTTGTCCTTAATGACTGTACTCAATGTTTACTTAAAATAATACATTTCAGGGACGCACCTGAAGACAAAAACAACGAAATTTTTGAATGCACAACTCACGCACCCAATGCAGTCGATTACATGTTTCTGTTGACAATTTGCAACCTATACACAACCCAAAGTTATATTTTACATTGTTTTCAGTTGAGAATACTACTTCCCTTTAGCTACAACAATGGTACCGCATATCAAGGAACTATACTAAAATGCAACGTTTCTTGACAAAAACATCGTGACGTCAGCGTGACGTTTGCGTGACGTTAGCCTATGAAAAACGAGCTAGATAAAACGTCACAGCCTACTTGGCGAATAAGAAGAGATCGCCGACTGCTTGTGAGCTCTTATTGGCTCCGCCCGTAGTGACGTCACTGCCAAGTTAAATTGCATTCTAGTATATCACCAGTTTGGCTCATTTCATTTATATATTTTTCTATAAAGTATTTCTGTCTTTCCAAATAAACGACACGTCCGATTGACTTTATTTGTCGGCATGACCTTTACAGCAATCGCTTAGCACAATTTCAAGGCTGATTGCGTTTATGAAGGTTTTTCTTACCAGTGTAAAATTATCCGCATAAAAGTTGTTAGCGTGACTGAGTTTAATCGCTAAGGTAATAATTAAAGTAACGCTAAAAGCAAAAAATGGTTCGTAAATCTAATTTGGGCAAATTTAACCGTAGAAGAAAGTTTTTTTCCAACTTAATCTAATTTTTCTGAAGATAATAAGTAGGCGTTTATCGTAACCACATTTCGATGATGATAAAAAAAAGTCATGAAACTTAAATTCGTTTCTGACAAATTAAAAACCCGGTGCGTTTTTCTAAAAGTTCGAATTTCAGGTGCCACACATGAAAAATTGTTTCTCAGAGAGTGTCCATGCTTCATTTCATCATTTTGCATAATTTTGCTTTATACAAAATCAAATTTTTCAGTAAAAGAAACATTGAAAAAAATAAAAAACAAACATAAAGAAGGATCCCGTTAAAAAATCGCTGCATTAAAAAATACCGTATATAGCTACCCTAAACAAGTAAATAAGGTCATAAAAATCTACTAAAAGTTTGATTACCGTTTAAGATAATCCGACAATGAAAAAAGATTAAATTACGTATAAATCATTAAAATGTAAAATAGTCTACCAACTTTATTATTTATTGCCAATTCCGACAAGCGACCGGGTAAAAGTAATTCACACATAATCATTGCATCTAAAGTTGAAAATAGCGCTGCTTCGAATCATCCGAATTATTTAATAGCTAGAGATTTGCTTGAAATTGCAATGTGTGGACAGATAGAAATTTTACAAACGTTTCGAGTCATCATAAATTCTTAGATGGTTTTATGGCAAAAATATATTAAAAACAAAATTAGCTTTTTGCTTCAATGGTGTAACAAGTATAACATAATTTCTCCTGTCTAAATCAATTCGTTAATTTTCTAAATCATTGCAATTCTTGAGAAAACTTTTTCATGTCAAGAAATAAGGCTAACTTTTGGATTAGTTTTAATTTAAAAATAAAGTTGTTATATTTTTTTCAGTACATATTTAAGGAAAATGGTCAGATGACTGGCCGGGCCAATCAAAACATAGTTTGCTCCCTTATTGCATTGAAGGTCAGAGTGTGGATAATAAACTGCCTTCATGATTGCTCAAAAAAAGTTATTCCCAGTTCATAGAAAATGTACTCAGAAAATAATAAAACTCTGCTTCTAACCAGGAAACCACACGACAGTGTAATGATGGGGAAAAAATAAGTACGTAGCAATCGAAAGAGCATTGTAGAATATAGGTGTCTGGATGCATAACTTATTTGTCCTCGTGACCGCGTTATCGAAATATGAAGTCTTAAATTCAGCCGAAATTTTAAAGAAAATTTGCTAAATTTAGAGAGATACAGAACGTAATGGTAGATTTATTTCGCATGATTTGAAGATAGACGTGATCAATATCTCTTCAAGTCTTTAAATAAGGAACTTATTTAAAAATTTCGTCAAATTGTAAGAATATATATCTCGATAACCGGCAGAAGATGGCAAATAATTTTTGCAAAAAAAAAAAAAAAAGCTCTCGAGAAGTTCTTTTGATTTCTACCTGTAAATACTTTTTTCATTATTACACTATTCGCGTGGTTCCAATAGTAAGAATAGAGACCATGGTTGTACGTGCTGCAATACAAGAAAAAGGACATTTTGGACAACTCTTACTCGTTTGATTACAAAGCGTTTATTTTCGCTCTATATTCTACACTGCAAAAAATAAGTTGTTGTTTTTACAGCATAACACTGAAAACAGAAGTTTCAGTTTGAAACTGTAAAATCGTAGTAATAAACTGTAAAACTAGCTATTTTACAGTTTATTACTCTAAAAATAGAAATTTTACAGTATATTAATGTAAAATTAACAATGCTACAGTTTGTGAGCATTAAATTAGCTGTGTTATACTGTAAAAACAACACTGTAATACTGGAAGCAGAGGTTCCGGTTTAAAACTGTAAAACGCAGAGTAATAATCTGTAAAACTAGCTATTTTACAGTTTATTACTCTAAAAATAGAAATTTTACAGTATATTAATGTAAAATTAACAATGCTACAGTTTATGAGCATTAAATTAGCTGTGTTATACTGTAAAAACAACACTGTAATACTGGAAGCAGAGGTTCCGGTTTAAAACTGTAAAACGCAGAGTAATAATCTGTAAAACTAGCTATTTTACAGTTTATTACTCTAAAAATAGAAATTTTACAGTATATTAATGTAAAATTAACAATGCTACAGTTTATGAGCATTAAATTAGCTGTGTTATACTGTAAAAACAACACTGTAATACAGGAAGCAGAGGTTCCGGTTTAAAATTGTAAAACGCAGAGTAATAATCTGTAAAACTAGCTATTTTACAGTTTATTACTCTAAAAATAGAAATTTTACAGTATATTAATGTAAAATTAACAATGCTACAGTTTATGAGCATTAAATTAGCTGTGTTATACTGTAAAAACAACACTGTAATACTGGAAGCAGAGGTTCCGGTTTAAAACTGTAAAACGCAGAGTAATAATCTGTAAAACTAGCTATTTTACAGTTTTATTATTCTAAAAATAGAAATTTTACAGTATATTAATGTAAAATTAACAATGCTACAGTTTATGAGCATTAAATTAGCTGTGTTATACTGTAAAAACAACACTGTAATACAGGAAGCAGAGGTTCCGGTTTAAAACTGTAAAACGCAGAGTAATAATCTGTGAAACTAATAATTTTACTTTAAAATTAGCAGTTTTACAGTTAATTAGTGTGAAATTACTGTAATAATAGCTGTATCATACAGTAAAAACAACCTTCATTTTTTACAATGTATCCCTAAGCTATGCCTAAAAGCATGGAGAGCAATTGCATTTTTTCAATAAACATAGGCTAGTCTTATTAGCATTATTCTTATAGCATTAAATTTTGATTAGAATTATTTCCTGTTATTAATTTCCCTCTTTAGTTTAAATTTAATACTTGAAGACATTTTTCTTATTCCCAATTATATTAGAAATCTTTAGAAAAACTTTATGCAAAACATAAACACGTCATTGAATTTTCTTAACACCTTAATGCGTTTTGGATGTTTTGAATTTATATTTTAAAAGCAAACACTTTCTTTTTGGAAATACATTTTCCTTTTTGCATGTTTTTCCCGTCAACGTTGAAAAAGTATTAAAAACCTACGAGGGAAGAAAATTAATTTTTCGGAGAAAGTTTTGATCGGGTGACAGCGCACATCAGTGGTTATTTGGGTTTTCGAACTTTCACCTTCAAGCGCTACAAAAGATTATTTTTCAAAAGCTTAAGAAAAGATTCACGATATGCAAATTTTTTAAGGTTCATTGACATGTCAAAATATTTATCGCTTCTGAAAAAACTTATGCCACATTAATGTATTTTTCTGACTAATCTCATCCTTTTATACATATAAATTCAATAAAAAAATTATCTTTATTGTGAGGCTAGGTTTAAAAAATTAGAAGGCATTTCTGAAAGCGAAAAAAAAAATTTACCAAATAATACATTTATTTTGATTTGATAAACAATATTTAAGAATGAGGAAGAAAAAGTCAACCAAAAACATGTTTAAATGTAGTTGAATACATAACACTGCGTCTTAGAAATATTCAGAAAAATAAATCTTTTAGGGAATTAGAGTTGCCATTGTTTTTTGGTTATGATTAGGTGCTATTCAAAGAATAAAATGGTGCCAAATCTTCCTTTTTAATGTATGATCAACTATAGTTTACATTTTGCACACGTAAATAGTAACTACACAATATATCAAATCTATTGGGACACTTTCAACAATTCGCACTTTGAAGGCTTTCTCGAGAAATAAGAGGCCAATTATCTCTATAACATTTGTCCCATAAATTGTGGGCTTCAGGTAAGAGTTCCGGACAAAATAATTTAAAACAAATAAATCACCTATGCATTTAGGGGATAAAAGGTAAAGGAGGGGACAAAAATCTTTTTGGACCGTAATTCCTCGTAAATAGCTGGGAATAATCAGCAAATTTCCGAAATTATTTTACATATTTAAAAAAAAATATTTTTACATATTTTCGTAAAGATGCCGAACTTGCATTTCTGAATATATAAAACATTTCTTTCAAAATTGCCGGTTTTAATGTTCTGGTTGTTGGTCTATAACGCGCAGAATTCTTCAACAAACATTGCCAAACCTTCAGAAAATATGACAGCATACAACAAAAAAACCAATATACATACATATTTTTTAACATTTTAGCATAATTGATTGAAGTATAAAACGAACGAGCTACTGTGACTTATAACAACATTATTTTACTGCACATAGATGCTTAAACTCATTAAAAAAAAGTCAGCTGAATACCTAAAGAATTTTGAAAGATATCAGAGATCTAATATGCCAATTTTTCTCGGATAAGCGGATCGTTTGCAAATTGGCAACACTTACATTCAATCTCCCGGCGTTTCAAAGGACGGATTGTGGATAAAAACAGGTTATCTGCGAACTATCAATACAAAAAAGAAAAATTGCTTTTAACTAAAATTCACATATGTCTGAAACTGTTAGACCTATCGAGCTTAAACTTGTTTCAGTCGATGAAACGCACACACTTTAAAAAATGAATGTTGGTTTTACAGTAAAATACAGCTAAAATTATAGCAATGAACGGTAAAAATTGTACAGTAATAAACAGTATATTTGCTACATTTACAGGACTAAACTATAAAATTGCTAATCCTACAGTAAAAAACTGCATAATTGCTAATTTTACAGTAACGAACTATAATTGCTACTTTTACAGTACTAAACTGTAAAATTGCTAATCCTACAGTAAAAAACCGCATAACTGCTAATTTTACAGTAACGAACTATAATTGCTACTTTTACAGTACTAAACTTTAAAATTGCTAATCCTACAGTAAAAAACCGCATAATTGCTAGTTTTACAGTAACGAACTATAATTGCTACTTTTACAGTACTAAACTTTAAAATTGCTAATCCTACAGTAAAAAACCGCATAATTGCTAGTTTTACAGTAACGAACTATAATTGCTACTTTTACAGTACTAAACTTTAAAATTGCTAATCCTACAGTAAAAAACCGCATAATTGCTAGTTTTACAGTAACGAACTATAATTGCTACTTTTACAGTACTAAACTTTAAAATTGCTAATCCTACAGTAAAAAACCGCATAATTGCTAGTTTTACAGTAACGAACTATAATTGCTACTTTTACAGTACTAAACTTTAAAATTTCTAATCCTACAGTAAAAAACCGCATAATTGCTAATTTTACAGTAACGAACTATAATTGCAACTTTTACAGTACTAAACTGCAAAATTGCTAATTTTACAGTAATAAACGGTAAAATCGCTAATTCAACAGTTTATTACCGTTCATTTTACAGTTTTAAACAGGAACCTCTGCTGCCAGTATTATACTGTTGTTTTTACAGTATAATACAGCTAAATTTCCCGGCAATAAACTGTAAAATTTCTACCTTTACAGTAAGAATCTGTAAAATTGCTAGTTTTACAGTTTATCACTGTGCATTTTACAGTTTTTAATTGGAACCTCGGCTGCCAGAATTATACTGTGAAAACAACAGTTAATTTTTGCAGTGCAAGAAACACATTAAAAACGTATAAAAATGACAAATTTTGAGAATTGAAATCGTTCGACTTATGGAACACTTTTTACTGCGGCTATTTTTTTTCCAGTTCACACCGACAACCATAACAATCCATTAAAAGCATAGCTTCAAAACATAAGTAAGCAATAAAAAACCTGATTTATATGGCCAATTTCTTTCATGAAACAAGTTTGCAGGTGTCCAGTTTACCCCATTTATGGCGAGCAAAATTGCTGGAAGGCGTCGGATTTGATTGTATTGTCTATCCAATCCTTCTAATTATTTACTTAAAATAATGGGAATAAAAAACGAAACTGTTATTGGTCGTTGACAGAAAACTACTGTTCAGAAAGAAATAAAAAGAAGTTTTCCTATTCAGAAAATCATTTGAATTTTTTAAAGACAGCAGGAAATTTTGATCAAACGACTTATAAGTATTTAGGGTAAATGCCTCTCTAATGAAACTTAGGAGATGCGATTTTTAAAAGAAAGAAGGAAAAATGTCTCTCGGGTGGAATTTTGGAAATATACTTGAATAAAGAAATGAGAGAAAATACCTCTCAAATGCAGTTTTTATAAAAGCTTCAAATTTCATTTCTTAAAATGCCTCTTAGAAATAGTATAGGGGAAACGACTCTAAAGAGAGAGAAATTACCATTGAAGAGGAATTTAAGGAAAAACGCGTTCAAATGGATTTTAGGAAACATAAAACGTAAATAAATGTTGTTACATTGAGGGACTTAAAATTTAAGTTTTTGCGTAATGGGTGTGGACCCCTCATAGCAGAGTATGTGTTTTATTTTTGATATCAAAGGATACGTTCATATCAATGCGAACTGAGAACGCAAATAAATTTGTTCGCTTACTTTTACTACTTTTAAGCAAAAAAACTGCTTCGCTTAATATAGAGATTGCATATAGTCTATTTTGTACCATCAAATAAATTGAATTTCCATCCTGATATTATACTATCAGGATGGGATATATTGCAGTTTTTCAATTCATTTGTAGTAAAATCTCACAGCAGCAATATCTAATCCATATAGATAAAAATTCTTGCATATGCGTGAGTACATTCCTTATACAAAAAGTCGGACTTTATACAAAACGTATCCTTGTAAAATTTGGCACAGGGATCTTTTGATGAAAATAATTCACACAGAGATTTTTTGACGCCCTCGACTATGAGGCAGTACAACAATAAATTAATGTATATCAATCATGTTTTTAGGACCCCCAGGAATTCGTACAGAACAATCACTCTTTAACTAAATAATATTCTTTGCTGCTTTAAAGTAATGTAAAATGTTTTTTTCTCATCAGTAATTGTTATTTCTTATTCGTTTGCGACCACAATTCAGTTTCGAATCTCGTTCACTTAAAAAAGTTACCCCACGCCCCCTCTTTTTGTTCTTTGGAGACATGTCGTCGGCACCATGCTAAACTAACGAATGTGAAAAATCGCGTTTTTCAAGTTCGTTTTTCAAGTTCAAATTTTACAAATAATTAAAATTAAAATGATACCTTCGAACGATAGTTTTACACTTAAAGATATCTATAAAAGTTTAAAAATTGAAAATAACCAAACACGTCAGGTGGGAATAAGTTATATGCAGTGTTTTGGCTCTCCTGAAAAGTGCTAATTTTCACATTCGTTAGTTTAGCATGGTGGCGACGATGTCTAGTATGTTGAATTACTATCTTATGAAAAGTGTCCATACTCTCTATTTGGAATCCAGTTTTCTCCTGCTTTGTTTTAATTCTCAGATTTCAAATCATTGTTTGTGTTATTTACGTATTAAACGAGAAATAATTTGCCGATTAAATTAAATGTCGCAGATAACGGTAACTTTCTATAGTGATAATTGCTTTGCATCTCTTCAATATTGATATTATGAACTTTTACTCTGGTTAATTGCAATGAAATTTTAAATGAGGAGTATGAAAAAAGGAGAAAGACAATGCTTATTGAAAGAATGTCTATCTATTTAAAATGCGAACCGCAAAGTTTAACTCCAACAAAGAAAAAAAAAAAGCTGCCAAGTGAAAAAATAAGGAAAAAAAAAGTCCTTTAATTCTGTAACGAAATCACAGAACAAATTAAGACCTACAAGTTTTTCTAATTAAGAGCTCAATTAAATGGCTAAAGCAATGAATTCTAAATTAGGGATAGAATAGTTTGTTAAGTAGTGTCATGCTTTTAAATTTTTTTCATCCTTTAACGTCCTACGATACAAAAACCTTAAGCTGTTTTTTCTAAAAAGAAAAAAACAAAGACTAAAACGCTACATGCACGTTATGTGTTGTTAGAAGTGTTAGGGAAAAAAACAATCTTTTTTAAATAACACATCAATATTTAGCGTACTTTCAGCTTTTAAAAACACTGTTCGTGAAAGTAAAACGTTACGTTCTTTCAGATTATTTTTCATCTCCGTAAAGGAATTTTAATCCGTTGATCGGCTTTAATCTTAGTTAGTTTTTTCCCCAATGTTTGGGCAAAATCTTTATTAACGTGGAAGGATTTTAATTCAGATTTAAGTTGACTGCTATAAGAAAAATATATTTTGAACAGCGGATTAATTATTTAAATTTAAATAAGTTATAAGCACTGGTTTATGAAATTACTTTGTATCTTGCAGTAGAATTTTTTGAAAGGTTCAATCAAGGATAGAACCACTACAAATACAAATAAATTCAAAAGTGTGTGTAAATTTCGCGCAATGTTTTATCCCTAGGACTAGCACACTTCCTAGTAGCACACTTCGTTTTTTAAAGGTTGTAAAATGGTTATTAACGTTGTGACAATGGATTAAAAACGTTTATAAAACGTTTAAACGTTTTTTGTGCTACCTGGGATATTTACGCATCAAGTTTTATGTGATTCGTCTTTCATTTTCATTAACAAGGTTCCGCATTCGCACTCTTTTTTATTATAAGTAACGGAAGTAATTCGGGACTCGTTATTAATTAGTGGGAAAAAGCAAACGTTTTAATATATATATATATATATATATATATATATATATATATATATATATATATATATATATATATATATATTGGTTTTACCTATTAAATGTAAATTTTTTTTTGGTTTTTAAGTTTAAGATTTCCTTCCATCCGAAGCCCATTGAGGGCAAACTATCCTTAAATAAATGGTAAGTGCAATAGATGCAAATTACTTTCATAGTGCGGGCGCAAGCTTTTAATCGTCGAAACTGAACTTACTGTGAACTTTGTTTATTTTTCGGTTAAATTTTGCTTGCTCCTATACGCAGTCAAAATTTGCAGACATTTCACCATTTATTGCTTTATAAAAATCTTTGTTATCTCCCCATTAAATCAAGTCTTAAATATATGCTGAGCAATCTATAGAAACAGGAGTGCGTTAAGTACGTTAATAAATGACATGATTCTAGCTTAAAATTTATTACGTTTCATACGTTTTCTTTCATACGATTTCGAGTAATATCTATATTTATACGAATCGAAACAGTTTTTATCTGCTCTATAGAACCTCTAAATTCGTCAATAAAGGTATAAGTATTTTTTTAAGGTGGATATCAAAGGAAAATAAATGGAGTTTCTCAAACGCGAATGAATAAAGCTTCATTTTTAACACAGCAACCTTGTTCCTTCTTGCTAGAGCAATCGAACACTATTCATTGGTTTAATGATAGAACCTGTAGTGCTATGGAAGAGAAATATACTGGTTGATATGAAATGTGGTTTTGTCATTTTCAATTATCGCTGCTATTGTGACCTATTATATTTGCTGCCTTCATCATTAGTCTATCTGAAATATGTTTGACATCTGTATTATATTATGTTTTTCATCAATGTGCTTCAATTCATATATTTCGTCAATTTAATATATTATTTCTAGTAATTGGCTGTATTTTAAGCCTCTCAATTAAAACGAGTAAAGAAAGCTTTGCAAAATCAAAGCCAAATTTTATATTTGGAAAAAATGCAGCAATTATCGCATTAAAATTTAAATCAAAGCGCGTGCAATGATTTTATACGATTGCCGTTAGAAACGTATCCGACTTTATCTTTTGTGTAAAAACCTGATGGATATGAGTGAAGTGCTCTTGGCAAAAGCCAACTAAGAGCTTTTCTGTGTAAGCTTGAATTTTTCAAGTCAGTCAATATCAGTAGCCATTCGTAAACAGTTTGATAGATGTAAACAATAATACCCTCGTCGGTTTCTTAAATTTCAAGTAAAATGAAGAAACTATAAGAGCAGAGCCAACCTTTCAATCACTTCTTAATATTGGATAAAATCCTGAAGTCGCAAGGGGCTGTATCAGGAGAGTAAAGAGCCCATTGAACTAAAATAATGGGTTTTTTTCAGAAACGTCACAAATAAACGCAAGAAGTGGGATAAAGAAATATCACCGAAAGCAGTCTAAATCTTTTGAATGCTTCTCCCTTATTTGTGTCCCAGTTTCTGGCAAAGTTTAATGTGAATAGCAGTGTTGCAATAGTTCTGTCTTTTTTCTCTAAATGAAAGAATTCGACGAGAGCCCTACATAATCAGTCAAATTTTGTTGTTTTATTCATTAAACCTCGTGAGAACTCATGAACGAAAAAAAGCGTCCACCAAAACTTTCTAAATTGCTGTTCTCTAAAAGAACCGTAAATATGGCGTTAGATTTTTTTTACAGACACATAGTTAAGGAATATGAACAACTCGCTGTGAAAAATAGAACGTAACTTTTATCATTGTTTATGAATTTGAGGACGTGTTGATACAAGGAACATGTACTTCCTGAAACAAATGTACCTACAGCTCAGTCATGACATTCTGAGATTGCAGTTCGTTGTTGTTAGGAACTCATCAGTCAGGAATCGTCAGTGACCAAGATGAAGAGCTCTGTCTAACCTCCAGTTCGATTGCTGACTGTTCCTGACTGATGAATTCCTAACACGGACAAAACTTCAGTCTCAAGACGTCATGACTGAGATGTAGTTATATTTGCTTATAGTTCTACCTTAGGCCTGGCTTATGGGAGGTAACTAATTGCATTTTTACTTACCGTACATTAAACATCAAATTAACGCAAACTTGCTTTATGCAAGATCACTAATCAGAATGTCCGGTCCGCCCTTGAATTGGATCATTAATTCATTCACTGATTAACCAATCCCCAACATAATTTGGAAGAGACCGTATGCATAATTAGCTTATGCATAGAACGATCGGTCATGAAGACTGTAAAATTTAAATTTTCAAATCAAAATATATGTTAACATATATTTTGCGAACTTGATAATGTAATCGCAAAAAATACTTTGGTTGATACTTAGCGAGCTGAGATAATCGAATTTCAAAAAAAGGTCTATTTTAGGAAAACCCAAATTTGGTCTAAACTTGACGAATTTTTACAGGCCCTTAAAAAATTTTTTGGGGAAGAAGAAAAAATACGTGTCTTCTGAAATCTTTAGAAGAATTCACCATAAAAATTTTAGCAAAATCAAAAATCGCATGTATCTGAGCTGCCTGACTCTTATATAAACTGCCATTTAAATCTTGTCTTAAAAACGCCTTTCTACTGCATTGAGTCTACTACTCAAAAATTTTGAAAAAAAATTAAATTTGAATTTCATGTGAGATCTAGAGTCATATTATACACACATCCCAGTTTTCAAAGTATTTTTTTTCCAGTTGAAGTGCTTTTAGAAAATTATTTATGGATGGTTGCAGTAGTATAGTTGTACGTTACATAGCAATCAATGAAACCTCTAAAAAAGAGACTTTCGATATTCTTATTTTCCATTTAAGTACTAACAACTACCGCCATTAAAAGAGTAACGAAAAAACTAGGCGCACACATAACTATCAGGAATCCCACAAAGAATAGCAAATAAAATGCTAACGTAATACAATAACATGGGTAATATCAATTGATAAATAAAAATACCCTTCTAAAGTAACCTTAATAATGCAGTAAAAAGTAAATAAATGCTGAAAGCTTAACTTCTTGGCTCTTTCTGTGGACAGTAAAATAAACAAATTAAGGTAAATAAATTATAAATAATATTTATCAAGCATCTTCCTTCCAAAATTCAACTCGCAAGTAAGTTCTCAGTTTAAAACAAAACAAAAAACAAAAAAAAAAAAAAAAAAGAAAGAAAGAAGATTAAAAATTTCGTAACTTGCGTCAAGTTTGGAAAAAGCTTTAAATTCACGGCTGAAGGAAAACATTCTTTTTAAATAAAAAAATTCGTAATCATGAGCTTTTTATCTCCAGCAATTTTAACTCGAAAATGAAGGCAAAAAATTACGTTTGTTTAAACTTTTTAAAGGCTCGATTTTTTTTTAGCTCCTTAATTTTTGCAACATTTTTGGTTTTCTTTAAAAGCAGAATGAAGAGAGTATTAAAAACTTATGGAAATTAGTGATATTAAGTTGTTAGGTGCTATTATGTTCCACATGACAAAACATTTCAGCTTTAAATCGCAAGTTATTGTGCACTTTACACATCTAAGTAATGAGTTCGTTTATATGCCGCTGAAAATGTTAAGTAAACAAAGAATACCGAAATTTTTCAAAAGGCTTCTGCTGAACTTTACATTAGAAAATTTAAACAGGCTTTTGTTTCACTTTTTAGAGTGAAATAATTTCATTCAATTTTAACTTTGTATTCTTTAGTCTGCTGTGCCAAATTGTGGTTAGAAGTAAAATAAATATGATCTTTTCAACCTTCGATCTTCAACACGGACTCGGTAAATATCGTTTTACATGACGTGTGAACAAAATTTACTTAATCTTTACTGTTTCACACATTGAGCATTTGTAAAAGTTTTTTTTCTTTAGTTTTTGCTGACATAACCACAGTTAAAAAAAAAGAAAAGAAATCAGGTGTTTACTTAGTAAAAAATATTCTAATTACCAGAATTGATGTTGTCTTGTGACAGCTAAGCGGGCAATTTGGGGAGCGTGCTTCACTTTTCCAACTGCACTACAATTTGGTGTGCAGTCCGACTTCCACAGTACACATATCTGTACCTCAGAAACAGACTAACGTAAGTCCATTTTCGTCATTTTTCGGTAGAGGGGAAAAACTATTGTCGAATACATTGTTTTTCCCCTCTACTGAAAAATGACGAAAAGGGACTTACGTTAGTCTGGTTCTGAGGTACAGATATGTGCCACAGAGACCCGTTTATAGGGTGGGCATCCATTCAAATGGCAACAACACTTTCACACAAAGAAAAGACAAGGGCAGGAGAAAGAAAGTACATCCATGTCAGGGTCGAGATTCGAACTCGGGATCACACCATCCGGGTCAGACTTCTCTGACCACCCCAAGTAGCACGCTTCGTTTTTTAAACGTTGTAAAATGGTTATTAACGTTGTGACAACCACTTAAAAACGTTTATAAAACGTTTAAAGGTTATTTGTGCTACCCAGGTAGCACAAATAACCTTTAAACGTTTTATAAACGTTTTTAAGCGGTTGTTACAACGTTAATAACCATTTTACAACCTTTAAAAAACGAAGTGTGCTACTTGGGTACCTGGGACTGGACAAGATGACCGGCACCAGAATTGATGTTGCATTAACCCATTTATGCCCAAGTTTTTTTTAAACGGTTTTTCTCAATTTTTATCTGCTTAAAACTCTTATTTGGAATGGTTTACATTCATTTTAGGTTTAAAATAAATCGGCGATGCTATATTTATTAAGTTATTTAACGTCCTGTTTATGGGATTTTTTGCAGATATGTGAGCAAAATACGACCTTACTTGACTTTACTTTTGAAAAATAACATTACAGAAGGCATCTGCGATCAATTTTAAGCAAATCATTTTAAATCAGTTTAATTTTATGAAAAATAAGTTCGCAAAAAAAAACAAAACTTTCTTTCTGTGGCTACCCATGCTGGATCGCTGCTTGACTGATTTGTCTGAAAATAGCTGTCAATAAATAAACTCTGATATCCAAATAGTGACTCTAACTAGTTTTCTCAAGAAGAAAGACTATTTAACTTGTGAAGAACAGCTTTAGTAAAAGGATATACCCATTACAGGTTTTTGTATGCAGTAACTAACATGCGTCCCGTTTTTAGGCCACTGGGCATTAATGGGTTAAATTACTATATACGGTATATTGTGTTGAAAAACAAAAGTAACACAAACCAATATGTTTAAGAAACTATAGTATAATATAATTAAAATTTCTCAGTATTATTTTGAGCACGAACAAGTTTTTTATGGTGCCCCGAATAAAGTTTTTCCTTAGATCAAACCTGGTCCTTGATTTTGTTCTCGTTAGCTTGGATATAGGCGATGTATGTACGTGCGGTGGATAGTTTTTTCCTGGGTCTTCCTCTGACAAGCACACCATTATGATGTTGCAAATAATCTCACGGAATTTACGTTTCAAATCTGCTACATTTAAACAGTTTATCATACGTCCCATCACTAATTTTAAAGCCAAGTTCTTAAAGTGTCCTTGTTGGTGTGTTATTATTTTTATCTGGAGCAAAGTTGCCTCTTAAAAATGTTACAGTGTAGATAATTCCTTTGATGTCTATTTGATTATACAACATAATGGGCTGAAGTCTTGGTTTTATTGAACATGCGCAAACATGCCACATTAATCGAATGAATCTAGCTCCAATTTTGGTGGGGTTTTGAAACTGAAGAGTGAAAATGTAAGGGGAAGCTATTTCGTTTTTCTCCTCCATTATGCATTACTGACAATGCCAAGGCATTTATTTTCTTTCGCTTGGGGCCCCCCGCTTGGGGCGAGGATAACAGTTAAAATAATTTTCATTTAAATCTCGTTTCGAAGGTGCTTGTACCGTAGATAACATTTTAGCGTTAGTATATTTGCATTTTCTTAACGAAAACACGATACAGTTATTGAGTACGCCACGTAATCATGACATTACGATGGTTAACAGTTAAAAACTGAAAAATTTAATTTCCCTAGGAAAATATATATTCATAAAATAGGAAAAAAAATACGGAAGAACTTTTAGGAAGTTGCTCGAAAATCTTCCTTAGCGCCAACTATGGGAGGGATAAAATAAAGGATATATAAAATAAGGGATGAAGGGAACATATAAATATCTTGCATTGCTAGATTTATGCAACATAAATTTAGCCGATAACTATAAAAAATAAAATGTCAGCTGTCGTTTCTTAAAACTATCCAGAAAATACTGTGCCATTGCTTTTACTAAGTTATAAAGAGTTCGAGAATAAAAGATAATTGAAATGTAGAGGGAAAAACACAGGGAAAAAAGTAATATCTTAGTCTAACATGTAAAACTGTACAAGGATACATTTAAGGCAATTAAATGTAATTATTTAATAAAAATTGCACTGATAATTTTATTTCAAAATAAAATATTCGCTTAAACGAATTTCATGAAAATGTTCTTAATAAATTAAATTATTGATAACTCTTCATTATGTGTATACATATATTATATAATATACTAAACCTTTAGTGAGTAGGAAGTATATGAATGAGTGAAACATACATGTTGTATACTTTCAGCCCTTCACGTATCCAGAAGAAGCAGGTCTGCCAATTGGTGGACCAGAATTTTCGAGATATGTTATGCTAGAAGTTCATTACAACAATCCTGAAATAAGAGAAGGTAAGATTTTGATAAACATACCGGGTAGAAAACTATCTTGATCTTATTATTTCTTAAAAGCGATGTATCAGGATGAAAGTTTTAGTAAAATTTCTGCCGATAAAAAATCAACAGCAGAGAAGTAGTATAGAAATAATTTTTTATAAATGCGGATTTTGTGAGCAAGAAGAACAATAACTTTCTTGCTAAAACTAAAAGCTAATAAAATAAGTGTCGTACTAAGACATTTTAAATTTAGTCTCGCTATTTTAATCAGCACCAGATAACGTTTTTGAAAACAAGTTTTTTTCTTTGTTGTAACTCTTTTAATTATTATATTTGCAAAAGCAAGCAGCACAGTTATTACAATTCCCAAATCCAAAAATAAAACATACAGGTTTTTCCACATAAAGTATTATTATTTTCAGATGAATGCTTATGCATTTTTTGTTTTCATTTTATTTCGGATTTACGAAAAGTGAAACTAAACAAATAAAACCATGTCTGTCATTTGTTTTCTGTGGTTTTTGACATTCCTCAGCGTTTTAGGATTTTTTTCTGTTTCAACATTATATTTTTAGAATTTTTTTTCACCTTCAAGCAACTAGGATTTTTTTTGATTTTTTTTCTCTCTTCAGACTTATAACAACACCATTGTTACCGAACATGAAATACGCTTCAGGTATTAATATTACATTAAATCGACCTTTGTAGCTGATAAAATGTCTTGAAATGTTTTTTTTAATCTTGACTTATCAAATAAAGTATAATTTATTTATCCCAATCGATTGCTAGCAGCATTAAAAGCACGGTACTGGTGATATGTGGAGGAAATCCCTTCTCGTAAGATAGAACTAAGGTTCGGCCTTGGCGAATAATGAGATGCGATTCGGCCGCTTCCGCCTACAATTATTTATGTTGTAGATACTGATTTTACAATTATAATTACATCAAATATTGTTCTTTAAGCTATACTACACAATTATACTATATGATGTTTTGGACAGAAACATTGAAACTTACTTTTCATTACGTTGACAAGGGAAAATATAATTAATTTTTCATTAAAAATTTGAAATAAAACTTATACCACAAATTAAGTGGATATGTATACTTCTGACGATGTAACTGTATCAACAGTTATCGAAATAAATGAAATAACTAAATAAATCAAACAAGTTAATAAACTAAATCTGCAAATTCAAAAATTCTGTTTGGGATCATAACAATCTGTGATGGGAAACAAATCTCTTCACAAAGCACAAATCACTTTGTATGTATTGTATTTCACTTCATTTGTAGTATACTTTCTAAATGTCTACAGATTTCTTGTTGTTAATGGTAAATTTTCTAGAATAAGTCTCTTTTATTGGCAGTGGAGCCTCTTTAAGGGTACTTTTTTTTGAAAAACTAAATAATAGCTTACTTAAACCGCACACAATATTTCAACTTCACCAAGCGTCACGATTTTATCAGTACAACTAGTTAGTTGGTTACCTAATAGTGCCTAGTTTAGTGAGCGAACAAGTCATTTCAAGGATATGGCACGTTTTTATATTAAATAGAAATTTCCATGCTTATTTGTTTCTATAAAATATTTTCTATAATTAACAAAAAGAGGGGAGTTGTTTAGAGATAAAAAGATGCATATAATTAAATCCACATGCATATAATTATAAAGTTAAACAAATTCAATGAACAAAAAAAGTACCGATGAATGGTTTTCGGACTCCATATACAACGATTACTTGTTGTTTTGGCCAAAACCACAACATCAGTGGAGAAATAATTCGAATATCTTGTTATTTATAAGATACTAACAAACCAAAGAAATACTGTTTTATCAACTAAATATTATTTTTTTCTATAGTATAAAAAAATAAAACTGAATGTAAAAATAGCGTAAAAACCTATAAAAAGAACCTCAAAATATTTCTTATTTGTTTTGTTTCAAACGAAAACTACATAAAAAATAAATATGAATTAGCTTCAGTTTTTCCTTAAATGCAATATAAAAGAACTTAAAAAATCTATATCAGACATGAATAAAGCAGGAAAAAACAACATTTGACATCTAATTTACGAAACCTCAACTGAAAAATTGCTGAAAGAGCAGTATTTTTCTATGTTTTCCTTTTAAGGTCTTATCAGCAAGCAAATGTCATCCGAAAAATTTACAGATTTGAAATGTATACCTTCCTTTGTCAGCAGAAATAGAAATAAGCTAAATTCTATCAATAAGCTAGTTTTTATTTTGACCTTATAAGCACTGACAGTATTATTTTAGAAATTGAATAACCCTTGTGCAATGACGTTAACCTTTTTTTTTTTCATTTTGAGAATTTTAGGAGAAACCTAATTATAGAGCATCCATAAAGAAATTTATAACATTTGTCCTAAAACTAAATTCAATGTAATAAAAAACAAACTTAACAAAATAAAACGTATGTTAATTTTGAAAGAACATATCTTTTGGAAAAATAAATTTGCGTAAACATTAATTATATGCCTTGATGTTACATATAGCTTCATCAGGTATTTCATTCAAAATTCGTAACTCATTTTCTTTTTATCTGTGTATGATAAGGCCTTTGTTGTTGAAAGTTAACTCTTTCTTCAAGGTTGATAGGCAATATTACGCTGCTGAAAACATTAAGCCGGGCTGAATTTAACCCGGCAACCGGAAGCAAAGAGTGAAATTGATGACAGAGGAAGTAAGAAGCGAAATAGTTTTTAAAAATGTTTGGTTAATGTCTGAAAATAAGTATAGAAGCAGTTATTCAGCGTAAACTTATTTTTAGACATCAACTGTACTATCATTAGTCATTATTAGAAATCACATAATATTTAATTAGGGATGCCCGGATAATCAAATTGGCCTAATTCCGATTAATCGATTGTTGATAATCTGCCGATTAATCGGCTGAGCCGATTAATAATAAGAATGATTATTTTTCGACCACCAATTTTACCATCAGTGTTTTTCCTCTCTTATGCAATTCCAAGTTTAGAAATAGAAAGTAATTTATTTCTGAAAGAAGATTTTTTTTTCATTTTCCTAGTTTTCATAAACTAATTTCAACATTTTATCAAATTTCTTAGAACCAATTTTCATATTATTGTCAATAATATTACTAACGCATTGTTAGTTATGTTAATTGGACATGAAAATTGGGACATAAAAAAGGGGGGAGGTAGAGTCTGTGGAGAGCACTCCAATTAAGGAGTATTTTTAATTCATATTTTGTAATAATTAGCAGCAATTTAATTCAATACTTTTATTCTTTGAAAATTAGAGGTTGTCTAAAAGCACTGCTAGGGAGAAAACTATCGCCACATGAAAAATGTTGCGACATTGTCTTTGTATATTTATTCAAAGTAGGAGAAATAATTAAAAAAAAACTTTATATCGTCGGTGAGGATTATTATTACTGTTAATAAAATTATTCATCATAGTTTCTTAGTGAAGGTATACTTTAAAAAATAATATTTGAAAAATATTTTTTCGGCCGATTTCGCCGATTAGTAATAATCGGTAAAGTAACCGATTATGGCCGATTAATCGGTACTTCCGATTAATCTGCGCATCCCTATATTTAATCATAAAAAACTAATATTTAATTCAACCATTTAGGTACTATATACTTACAAACCAATAACAAATTGCTACCTATGCAATTTAGTCAACTTTAATGGAAGTAATTATCTTTTTCTCATTTTATTGCACACAAAAATTTCAGAAAACACAGAACAGATTTTGCATTTACAACAAAGAAAAGCATTAACAGTTTTGAGGGAAATGTTAAAAATAAAAATTTTATTTTTATATCCTTAAAGTACACGAATCCCCGGGACTTTTCAAAAAATCCTCTCCAAATAACACAGTTTATTTTCGAGAGTAAACCCGGTTGTTCCCTTTTGTTTCAGCACTGGAGGAGGGTTACAAATGTAGCATTTATATTAACATTGGCGACTATAGTTTTCCTGTTAATCTTATCTACCAAAATAAAGTATTTTTCAGTTCACAGCTTACATCCTTAAGTACCGTAAAGTCGGGTTACTTGGACCCTAAGGGGTTACTTGAGCCCATTACAGTAAAATGAAAAAATCTAGGTTTGGTACTTATTAGTTGAAGACTTGCACGTAGTTCCTCGTTTCTCCTCTAGGTAGAAGCACTCTGCAGTCTCTAATGCTAGTACCAAACCCAGATTTTATCATTTTACTGTGGGCTCAAGTAACCTCCTTGTGGGTCCAAGTAACCCGACTTTACGGTACCGTTCAATATGAACGGCATTATGTTGCTTAAAACGACTGTAAAAATGAAAAGCAGAAGAGACCAGTTCAACAAATAAAGTTGTATACGTATGTTTTAAATATATACATAAAATATATAAAGAATTATACGCATAATTTTATCATACACTGGTGGAAAAAAAATCCCAACACCAAGAAAGACTTGCGTTAGATAAACGAAATTTGGTAGGCGTGTTTATACAACTGAAAGATGACATCGATTGAAATTTCGGGCTACGCGCATGAGTGTGTCGCAGCTGGCGTCATTCAGAAAATGCAAATAAGACTTGTTTTAAAAAACGTGTTGTAAAGCTCGTGAGTATTATTTTTCCGTGACATTTGACACATTGCGTGCATGTTACCCAAGAATGCCTTTAAGAAGACGAAGAAGCCATTATCAGCAGCTCACCGAGTTTAAACGAGGTCGTACAATTTGGCTTCGAGAAGGTGGATTTTCATTTCGCGATATTGCAGAAAGACTTGGTGGCAATGTTTCCACCGTGAATGATTATTGGAAGTTATGGTCAAGGGATGGTACTACCTCAAGAAGATCGAGTTCCAAACGGTCACGTGGAACGACTGAGATCGCCGAACCATGCGTACGGCTGTGGCGCCATTGTACTGCATCTGCGGCTGACATTCGGGCTGTAGTGGTACCGCCGTGATCAAAGAACAGTAAGAAATCGCTTACTTCAAGAACAGCTCCGAGCCAGGTAGCCTGTAGCCTGCATTCTATTGACTGCAAACCATTGCCGTTTTCGACGGCAGTGGTGTCAAGACAGAGCTTACTGGAGGTTGGAGTGGAGATCTGTTGTAATTTCTGATGAAAAAAGATTCTGCCTTGGTGCCAGTGATGGCTGTATGTTGGTCAGAAGGAGGCCATTAGACCGCCTGCATCCAAGCTATCTACGGCCTAGGCACACGAGACCTACACCTGGAGTCATGGTCTTGGGAGCAATTTTCTATGAGAGAAGGAGCACTCTTGTGGTTATCCCAAACACACTGACTGCAAATTTGTCTTCAGTCTGGTAATTCAACCTATAGTACAGCCATTGATGTGTAGCACTCAAGGGGGCGTTTTCCAACAGGATAACGCTTGCCCTCACACCGCTGCTGTAACGCAATGTGCTTTACAGAGTGTTGACATGTTACCATGACCTGCAAGATCACCAGATCTGTCTCCAATTGATCACGTATGGGGTATCATTGGACGGCAACTCCAGCATCATACACAGTCAGCAATGACTGTCCTGCTATTACACACATTATTAATACACAACAAGTGCAACAAGCATGGCACTCCATATCACAAAGTGACAATCGGCACCTGTATGACAATGCATGCACGCTTGTAAGCTTGCCTTCAAAATTCTGGAGGTTACACCGGCTATTAAAGTAACATAATTTCATTTTTGCACAGCCTTTTCCTGAGCTTAAATTATCCAGTCATCTTGTACATTTAATCAATTAAACAACAACAATTGCGTTACCCAAATTTCATTACTCTACAGTATTTTTTTCTTGGTGTTGGGATTTTTTTCCGCCAGTATATATATTACAATTGATATAAAATATAGCCCTCTGTGGTTCTTTAATTCATTTTACAGCATTTTCGAGTCTGTAGGTATTTGTACCTTCCGGAAATTTCAAATTTTCAAACAATCGTAGTTCATATTTCAATGACACGTGTATAAATTTCAAAATTCCGATTTTTTGTTACAAGACACTTGTAAAACTAATTATAAAGAAATGGCACAATTAAAAACAGAAGCAAATAAAAATAAAACTTCTAAGCAGATATTAAAGCGGGTAAGAGAGGGAAAAAAGTTTAATTTTCTCTTGTCCTTATGTGCTGTGACAAAAACTCTAATACTACAATAGGAGGAAGATCTTTTACTGAAAAGCTGATCAATACCTGCATCTTAATAAAACCCGACTTTTGTTTATTAAATTGCTTTCATTTTTTGAGAGGTTTGCTTTCCAGGTTTTTTGACACACAAAGATGAAAGGAAAATAAAACTAAATATAAAAGTCCGGAAAAACATTGAATTTTTATTATTTTCTTAGTAAAGTACATCATTGAAAATGAAATTTCGACATATTTTGTATAGCAGGGAAAAAAAGTAAATCTACTGAGCCTTAATATATTTAAGTTACTTTTAGAGGTTTATGCATAAATTTGGAAAAGAAAAGAGTTAATCAATAATACTTTTTGGAGGAAAGGTAACATGCTCTGTCATTTATTTTGTTTCAAAAAATATTTTTATATGTGTGGGATTTCCTAATAATAGGTAGCACTTCAACTGTTGTTCAAGCAATAATTTTTTGTGCCCAATGATCTCAAAATTTTATATTTTAAAATTTCTTAAAACATTTGAAGTTTTTATGCAGCAAGGAAAGCGCATGGTATTAAAAAACTGTTGTATGCTGGACATTGCATTATTTTTGTATGTGCTATTTTCTGTTTTTGTTATTTCCTTTTTACGAAAGTATCTGTTTTTATTCCACGCTTTTTTAGTTAGAAATGGGAATTCTAACTGAAAATGGGAATTCCAAAACTGAAATGGGAATTCTATAAAAACAGTTTCCAAAATTTTCGTTTTCTTTACGTTTTTTTTTTTTTTTTTTTGAAGAAAAGTAACCACATTTGATAAAACCAAAATGGGTAAGGGGGCAGGCAGTTGCTGTACAATAATGGGCATCTTGTATGTCTTATTTTCGCCATTAATACAGTACTGTGCAAATTAATTGGGACAAGCTCAAAAATTTTCACGAATGTTGTTTAATCGGTATAGGTTAACTTACAGGCACGTAATTGCAATCTAATACGAAATATAACCATCTCTAGCTTGAATAAGATCCTGCACACGGTTTGGCATGGATTCCATTAAATTAGAACAGAAATTTTTGACCTCGTCATCAGTAAACTAAACTTTTATTACATTCTCAATCATTGTTCTCTTTGTTGAGCAGTTCATTTTACTCACACGTCTGTTTACCATGCTCCACAAATTTTCGATTGGATTTACATTAGGAGAATTACTAGGCCAATATACACTGCTCGACATTGAAAATGCAACACCAAGAAGGAGTGGTCAGAAATTGATGAAATTTGGTAAGAAGAAAGAGACAGCATGGAACAATAAGTGATATTTATTTCAAAATAAATAAGCAAAATTTAGAGCGAGGACGGCGTTGGCTCAGTAAGAAGTAGGACCACCGCGGACAGCGATGCACGAAGAAACACGTCTAGGCATGGAGTCAATAAGCCTGCGGATGGTGTCCTGAGGGATGGCACTCCATTCCCTTTCAACCATTTGCCACAGTTCGTCCTCTGAACGAGGCAGTGACAGGTTCTGCAAACGGCGTCCAATCACGTCCCACACATGTTCGATTGGTGACAAGTCAGGAGAGTATGGTGGCCAGGAAAGCATCTGTACACCTCGTAGAGCACGTTGGCTGATTCGAGCACTGTAAGGCCGGGCGTTATCCTGTTGAAAAATTGCATTTGGCAGACCCTGAAGGTAGGGGATTGCCACCGGCCGCAGTACATTATCTACATATCGTTGGGCCGTCATAGTGCCCCGACCTTGCACGTGCTGCAGAATTGACGTACAAGTGACTTGCGGGTCCGCCACAGCTTGTCGGTTAATCCGTCGATCCAAGCGGTCTGACGTCACTCTGGCTGCACCTGCACCCCTCAATGTGGCTACATTTCCTCTTTCCAACCATCTCCGACACAGCCGATGCACAGTGCTTGCATCCATGTGGGTATCAGCTGCAATTTGACGTATGGATCAACCTCCCCTTCGCAGTCCGATCACCATACCCCTTGTAAAGTCGTCTATATGCTGGAAGTGTCTTCGTTGAGGACGGCGTGGCATTTCCTCCTATCACACGTATCCTTCGAGACAAAAACCAAATTTCTCCGATAATTAGTCTGGCAGAAAAACCAACATGAACATAGCCCACTTTTCAACTTCATTCTCTTATATCTTACTTCACGTGCGTCGGAGAGCTGCGCATTTCATATCATTTGCATAACTCAGTGACGTGCGTCTACGGTAAAATTTGCATGAATTTCTGACCACTCCTTCTTGGTGTTGCATTTTCAATGTCGAGCAGTGTAAAACTTTTTATTTCCGTTCTTAAAAATATTCTTTGTTAGTTTACAAGCAGGGGTGCCCACAGTGGGGGATTAAGGTCGCAAGTTGCGCCATCAAAATTTTTGGGGGGGATTTTTTTGAACTAATTTATTAATTTTTTAAATTTATTTATTTAAATTATTTATTAATTAATTTTTTAATTTAAATTATTTACGGATTTTTTTTAATAAAAAATGTTCATTAATTTATGTTTTTAATTTAAATTGTTTCTTCGATTTCCTTACTATTATTTATTTATTTTGTGTGCGTGTGTGTGTACTTGGCATGTCTGGAGCGGAAAAAAAGCGATTATACTTTGTGCATAATTCGAACTTTTAAAAAATTAATAATAAATAAAAAAAATAATAATTATAATTTAGAAAAATAAATAATGTTTGAAAAATAAATAAATAATATTAAAAAAAATAATTAAATAAAAAGAGGGGTAAAAATAAAAAGCACAATAGGGTTGTGAAAATTTTGGGGGGAGGGGGGAATTTGCGCCATTGAGCTTGGGGGGGGGGATGGGCACCCCTGTTTACAAGTATGGCATGGAGAAAATTTCGTTGAACGATAACAACACCACCAGCAAGCGTTTGCATCAAAGGCAGGATTTAGAATTCATCATCCCTTGAACTGGTACTATGCTGCCAAGTCCTCCAGATGTAAAATAACCACAAAAAATCTGTTTCTGAGGATGCTCAGGTGTTTGGATAGGATGTTGTTCTCTAATGGACTCTCCATCACTTCGTCTGACAGTTTTTGTTGATGCCCTTGCGCAATAAAATACGTTTCGTCGCTCTATACAGCCTTCTTCTAGTCTTGTGCAGTCCAGGATCGATATTTGATAACCCAGTTTTCTCTTCATTGCAGATGTCAATAACTGTTTTTTGATTGGTGTTCTTGTACATCTCCCAGTTTCAGTAAGCTTTTATCGGAATGAATCCACGCTCACATCAGCAGCTAATAATTATCTCTAAAGATCTGGACTTGTATTGCGAGGATGCATTTTACTATTTTGTGCAAGGAAGTTGTGTGTTCGATGTATGGTCTCGCATTTGCCTCCATATTTACCCTTCCGTTTTTGAGACACGGTCTAAAATTTTTTAGCTGATTAATAATCATAGAAACACTAGATTTTCCAGCTCCAACTTCTGCAGCAATATCCCTCACTGTCATGGAAGTATGTTGAATAGGGGTAACAATTCTAATCCTTTAATCCTTTTCCTGCTAGTGATATCCATTTTTAAATACACGTCAGCAGCAGGAAATTCACACAACCGACCACTTCTTATAATTGAAAGGCATTTTTAAAATCAAAGGTATGGCTTGTGAAAATTTCGAAAAATTACTGTAGGGCAATTCCATGCAAGTGTGGAAAAGTGTAGAAAAAATCAAACTACAGCAATGCGTCTGTTTTACATATTTTTTGGTTTAAAAATGTTAGAACTTTATTATTTATACTATTTTTTTGTCAAGAATGTAGTATTTTTAGTTTTGGCAGCACTTTGAAGTTGGAAATGGAATATTTAACTTTTGGCAAAGCCAATGGTCAATCTTTCAACGTTGGTAAGTTTCAATGTTTTTCTTTAGATAACTGTTTTAAAGGAAGAATATTGATTATTACACTTTAATTCAATATTGTAAATTGCTAAAACGAGTGTTTTCACGTAAATTAAGTGATTTATGTTAACTTCAAAAATGCACTGTTCTATGTAACGTAAGTTACCAAAAACATGTTAAAGTTCATGATGTGAATAAAGAAAGGGCAATGCAATGTTAACAATGCTATATTTTCTATCTTATAAGTGTGTGTTAAGCAAATAGTTAAAGTTTTTTTTTAAATATTGTCTATTTAATTTTTGTGCTACAATCAAAACGTGTAACGTAAGTTACCAAAATATGCAGGTAATGTAAGTTACCCAAGTAGAACTTAAATAGTTGTGTTTATAAAGAAAGTAAATTGTGAAATAAACCTATGTGGTGAGTAGGAGTAATTTATGCAAGAATTCTTTTGAATTTGTACTGTATTTATTTAATTTAAATTAATCATATTTTTTAAAATGTCTCTATTTGTTAATAAGATTATAGTACACCTCTATTATAAATTATATGTTTCTTTTTGGCTTTTGAGATATTAATTCTCTCTAAACAATATCACTGCATTCAGAATATTTAGGAGCAATGTACTATAAATTATTCAAAAATGACTTCTGTTATGATTTAAAGTTATCAAATATGTTTTAGAAGTAACAAATACAAAAATATTTTATCTCTTACAGGTGAAATACATTTTATTCTGCATTAAAATGCCACTAAACTCTGCAGAAAAGATGCGCTGTAGAAGGGGTATGAGAAAAGTCATGTGGATATTACAGATTTGTAAATAAAAGTCACTCTTTATGGTATTGAAATATGTTAAAAAAAAGCAAAATTTATCAAAAAATACTTTCTGAAGGTTCGCACATTGACAATGACCATTAAAGAACTAGAAATTAACAAACAATTAGTTAAGTATTTTAAGGAATAAGAAGAAAAAACAGAGATAAAAGCTGGTGAATGGTGTGTGGTAAAGTACGATAATACATTGTATCCTTGAGTTGGACGATTATTGAAGAAAACGAGTTTAAAAAATAAGTAATGGCTGCTGTTGGAACCAATTAGAAATATACAGTAACGACAAATGAAATTTATAATAAAAAAGAAAGAATGATTTGAAAAATTGAATTACCTGAACTTGTGAATAGCAGCGGCTAGTATAGATTTAAGTCTTATGTTGTGTAATATTTTTGATTTTTCATTGAGTTTGGTATTAAATTTCTGTAAATTTATTCATAATTGTTCATTTTCAATATTTCGATCTAAACTAAGCTGTAATTTTCATTCATTAATTTTTGTAATAAAGATATGCTTGTAAGTAAATTTTGTAACGTAAGTTACTGTAACATAAGTTACCCAGTTAAAAATACCCATAATTTTAAATTTTTGAAAACATTTTTTAAATTAATGAAAATATATTCTTAAGCATTATAAGGAACTGATAAATTATGCTTCAAACAATAAAACAGCTGTAATAGAGCAGAATTTTGCCTCAGAACCAATTTTCATATTATGTTATTCCCTTTTTGTGTAACGCAAGTTACTGCCTTATCTTTGACTGCCAGATTTTGTAAAATTTAAATGCATCAAATATTTTTGCATTTTAATTTTGCTTTCAACTGTCATTTTCATAGAATGCTTTCATACAAGATTTGTACAACAAAATTTGTCTGTACGGAGATGCTAAATGCATAATAGTTGGTCGAAATGTAGCGTAAGTTACCGTGGAATTGCCCTGTAGGAAATACAGGGGTTGTTTTTTTTTTTCAAGCTCCAATAGGCCGTAAAAATTAACTGATTCAAATAAATAAAATATTTCATTATCAAAAGTAAAGTACATTGCTCTACAATTCCCTACATAATCAGCTTGACTATTGAAGCATTTGTTATATCTGTGAACAAGCTTTATACACTGGCGGAAAAAAAAAATCCCAACACCAAGAAAGACTTGTGTTAGATAAACGAAATTTGGTAGGCGTGTTTATACAACTGAAAGATGACATCGATTGAAATTTCGTGTTCCGCGCGTAAGTGTGGCGCAGCTGGCGTCACTCAGAACATGCAAATAAGGCTTGTTTTAAAAAGCGTGTTGTGAAGCTCGTGTGTATTATTTTTCCGTGAAATTGGACGAATTGCGTTCATGTTAGCCAGGAATACCTTTTAAGAAGACGAAGAAGCCATTATCAACAGCTCACCCAGTTTAAACAAGGTCGTACAAATTGGCTACGAGAAGGTGGATTTTCATTTCGCGATATTGCAGAAAGACTTGGGTGGGAATGTTTCCACCATACATGATTATTGGAAGCTATGGGCAAAGGATGGTACGACCTCAAGAAGATCGAGTTCCGAGCTGCCACGTGGAACGACTGAGAAGGAAGATCGTGCGGTACACAGATGCGTACGACTGTGGCGCATCGTACTGTATCTGCGGCTGACATTCGAGCTGTAGTTGGTACCGTCGTGACCCAAGGAACGGTAAGAAACTGTTTACTTCAAGGACAGCTCCGAGCCAGGTAGCCTGTAGCCGGTATTCCATTGACTGCAAACCATTACCTTTTCCTACGGCAGTGGTGCCACGACAGAGCTCACTTGAGGTCGGAGTGGAGATCTGTTGTAATTTTTGATGAAAACAGATTCTGAATTAGTGTCAGTGGTGGCTGTATATTGGTCAGAAGGAGGCCAGTGGACCGCCTGCATCCAAGCGGTCTACGGCCTAGACACACGGTACTCACACCTGGAGTTATGGTCTCTGGAGCAATGTCCTACGACAGCAGGGGCATTCTTGTGGTTATCCCAAACTCACTGACTGAAAATTTGTCGTCAGTCTGTTAATTTAACCAGTAGTACAGCCCTTCATGAGTAGCATTCAAGAGCGTGTTTTCCAATCGGATAACGCTCGCCCTCACACCGCTGCTGTAACGTAATGTGCTCTACAGAGTGCTGACATGTTACCATTACCTGCAAAATCACCAGGTCTGTCTCCAATTGATAACGTATGGGATATCATGGGATAGCACCTCGAGCATCATCCACAGTCAGCAATGACGGTCCTAGTATTGACACAACAAGTGCAACAAGCATGGAACTCCATACCACAAAGTGACATTCGGCACCTGTATGACATAATGCATGCACGCTTGCAGGCTTGCCTTCAAAATTCTGGAGGTTACACCCTCTACTAAATTAACATAATTTCACATTTGCACAGCATTTTCTTGAGCTTAAATTAGCCAGTGATCTTGTACATTTAATCAATTAAACATGTTAACTAGACAATTGCATTACCCAAATTTCATTACTCTACGGCAATTTTTTCTTGGTGTTGGGATTTTATTTTCCGCCAGTGTAATAACCTCCTTGTAAAATGTTGTCGCCAATGATTGGAAGTGAGTTGTGACGGCGTCTTTGGGTTCCACGCCACTTTGGAAGCACGATGACTTTCCAGACCCCAAGCAGGGGTCTCCAAGTCCCTACTTCAGTTTAGGGAAGATGTAAGTCACTTGGTGCTCTGTCGGAACTTTATGGTGGGTGTTCAAAAATGTCCCATTTCATGCATGAAATTGCTGGAAGAACCGTTGGGTTACACGAGCGCTATGATGACGGGTATTGCCATGCCCCCTGCTTGGGGGCATGGAAATCACCGTCACCCCTGCTAGCCTATCGAGATTGAAAAAAAACAACAACCCACGTATTTTGATTTTAAAAACAAAGTGCGTGTGTATAGGTACATTATTAATGGGTGTGTTTATCCTTAAACCATATAATATTTCAGATCATATGCACACATACCATTGTTTTCACCAAATGATTCGAGTTTTACAATTTTGTCAGATACCACTATTCACACCCGAGCCCTTTAATTACTAAAGGATTTTTTTTTTCAAAATGTCATGATCACATGATCCAACTGGTTTATATTAGTCAAGGAAAGTTGCGCGTGGTAAGAAAATGCAGTCGAAAGGGGTTTGCGAGGAAGAAACAATTTTCAAAAAGAAGCGTTTGTCCCAATTGATGGGTGACAGGAAAAAACGTCCCCGACAAAACGTCCACGAAAAAAACGTCCCCGAAGAAACGTCCCCGGAAAAAACGTCCCCAAGGAAAAAAAGTCCCCGGAAAAAACGTCCCCAAGGAAAAAACGTCCCCAAGGAAAAAACGTACCCTAGGAAAAAACGTCCCCGAGGAAAAAACGTCCCCTAGGGAAAAACGTCCCGTTGGAAAGACATCCCCGATGGAAAAGCATCTTCTACGAACAAAATGAAGGTTTTTTTTTTTTTTTTTTTTTTTTTTTTTTTTTTTTTAGTGTTGAATAGAAATTTTAGCAGCTTTTGTTAAACTATTTTTTTTTGCAACAAATGATTTTAGTGGTGCTATTTTCTCATAATCTAGCTACTTAGAAGCGTTTATCGCTTGATTTAATGGATTTTTATTTGTAATTTTTGATATTATTAAACAGTATTGGATATTAAATACAATTATTGATCAATAGTGTTCCTTGCAAATACAGTCGAGCCCACTAGAATATCGGTTAAAGGAATATCCCGCTAAAAATAATACATTTTCAATGTACCAAACCGTTATCGTGCATTATTTTCATCCCGGGTAATAGAAGGTCCCGCTTTTTAGAATATGTTTAAGTGGCAAAATAGCTATTCCACTAAGCGGGCTCAACTGTATAAGATCTGGTGGGGTAAAATGGTCAATGGGGAAGAGTGGTGATACTTCAAAAAAATTTGTAGTTTACAAATAAATAATTGAAGGAGTGATTTTTTTTTTAATTTTTTTAAATTTGAATGTTTTCTCAGGTTTGAAAAAAGAAATATAAAAATTAGAATGGTTTTTTTTTTTTTTTTAAATGAAAATTACGAGCTCCATTTGTCCAGCCAATTGAAAACAGCAGTTGCAAGAATGTGCATAAAAATCGGTTGCATGTGAATATTTTTCCCCAAAAAATGTTTTATCCCATGTTCAGACATGTAATAAAATAATCTAAAAAGTTTGTTCTAGTTTTTTTAATCCTAAAAAAATCCCCCCAAAAAATCAATTTTTGAGCCTTTTAAACAGGATCCCTTCTTAACAAAAAACTATTGAAGGATTTAACTAAGAAACGACTGACCGTACATTAACATTTGTTTATTTTTCCCTGACAATTATATAACTTACAATGAAATAAAATTAAATTAAAAAAAACAAAGAAAAAATGTTGAAGCAAGTCAATTTAAAAACAATTTTGTTGATAAAATATAATATTTCTTTGTTTCCAAAATTCAAGTTAGAAAAAAAATTTAATAAATTAACTCTCATTTTTCAAAAGAATTACTTTTATTATGATTAAAAATTTAATCACTCACAGAAAATGATTTAAAATTTTTTTTGCACCTCAATTTTTTTCCGAGGGGACGTTTTTTCTCTAGGGGAGGTTTTTTCCGGGGACGTTTTTTCCTAGGGGACGTTTTTTCCTAGGGGACGTTTTTTCCGGGGACGTTTTTTCCTAGGGGACGTTTTTTTCGGGGACGTTTTTTCCTAGGGGACTTTTTTCTGGGGACGTTTTTTCCTAGGGGACTTTTTTCCGGGGACGTTTTTTCCTAGGGGACGTTTTTTCCGGGGACGTTTTGTCGGGGACGTTCTTTCGGGGGACGTTTTGCTGGGGACGTTTTTTCCTAGAACCCAATTAATTTTCACAGTACTGAATGTGTCAAAAACAGGAAAGATTCCCTCAAAAGTCAGTAACTTTCCCGACAATAACCCGGAATCTTTCTGAACAATTTAGAAACCATCCCAGTAAAATCTAGTCAAGTGTTTGAAATAAATCCTGAAAAGCTTGTTTATTGCAGTAATATGTTTATTGCAATAGCCTGTGTCCTTCCTGACTTACCAAGGAGGCTTCTTCGGCGTTTTAGCAAATATGGCCGAATGACATATTTTCTTGCAATTCTTTCAAAGCTACAATGTCCAGAGTCCGTTATTTTACTTTGCATGGGGCGCAGTTCATATGGACGGCCATAACACAGCTGAAGTGAAAACCTAATATAGAGGCATAGTATACCTTTACTCCGAGAGCTAAAATTTTTCATCACAGCATTTTGAAGTCTGTTATCATGCTACTTGTAGCTTTATAGAGTAGTCTGATGAGTGAGTTAATACTAAAGCACATTTTTTTGATACGTTTAAACTTATTAATCGGCAAGCAAAACCGATTAATAAGTTTAATTATAAGTTTAATAAGTTTAATTTCCACTAAAATGTCAACCAGAACATCAAAATTTCAATATTACTAAAATTTTAATTATTGTACGTAGAGGACGGTTTTTATGATTGCGCCAGCTCCTTCGTTTAGCCGCCAATATTTTATAATTATGAACAGGAGGTGCAATATGCTCCTTCTTTGGTGTTCTACGTAAAGATTAAAAACTACCATCTTGACCAAGAGTTGATCAAACTCAATCAAAGTTCCTGTATGCAAACTTAGTATTTTAGAACTTTTCTGAAAGTGTTTAATATAGATTTCAGTGAAACGTAAATAGTGTTTCAATCGCAACTAATGTTATTTAAAACTGCTAAACCAACGTTTTTTAAACGTATTAACGATGGTGGTTTGACTAGTTATAGCTCAAAAAATTGAGCTGTAACATAATGTCTGATACACTGCTGGCCACCGTAAATGCAATACCATGAAGGAAGCGTGCAAATTATATGAAATTTACAACATGCATTAGCGGAGGTGAGATATGCAAATGATTAGATTTTAAGTGCAGACGTACATCATGCGCGTATGTGGCGCCACCTTAAAAGGTATTTAAGGCTTGGAGATTTGGGCGATTTTAAGTTCGCCGATTGTATTTTTCTTGTGGTTTTTCAAAAAAAAAAAACGATTAATTATGCATCGTAGGAAACGCGATCATCTTTTGATCAAGTATCCGAGTTCGATAGAGGATGGATAGTGGCCTACCGAGATTATGGGCTATCTTTCAGGGAAATCGGTACTCGTGTTGGACGAAATCAAGCAACTGTAATGCGGATATGTGATCGTTGGGTGCAGTAGAGTACACCTGATCGACATGGTGAATGACATCCACTTCGGGGCACCATTTCACGTGATGACAGGCGCATTGTGCCCATGGTAGTGATGGATCGCTCAGACACAGCACATTCCGCCTGTAACGCATTGTCCAGTGTCTGCACGTATCATTCGACGCCATTTACAGTAGAATGGTCTGTCTGGAAGACGTCCATTGCTTTGTCTACACCTTGACGCAGAACCACAGAAGCTTCCACCGCCAACGGTGTGATGAAAGAAAGATGTGGACGGCAGAATGGAATTAAATTGTTTTACCTACGAGTCACGTTTCTGTCTGCAACACCACGATGGTCGGATTCGAGTCTGGAGACACCGTGGAGAGAGATGCTAAACAGCTGCGTTATGCATCACCACACTGGTCCTGCACCGGGGATTATGGTACGGGGCGGTATTGGATATCACTCTCGCATTCCTCTAGTACACATTGCTGGTACTTTAAACAGCCAGAGCTTTATCTCCGAGGTGTTGGAGCCGGCTGTCCTTCATTACCTTCAGGGCTTACCCACAGCCATATTTCAACAGGATAATGCACGGCCACATGTGGCACGCATTGTCCAAGGGTTCATCATTAATCGCCAGATTGAGTTGCTTCCCTGTTCGGCTCGCTCTCCGAATGTTTCTCATATAGAAAACACTTGATTCATGGTTGCTCAACGATTGACCTAAATGACATCCTCAGCTGCTACAACAGATCAACTTTAGCAACATGTCAAAGCTGTTTGCAGGCCCGTTATTTAGGGGGGGGGGTTAATTGCCCCCCTGACTTTGAGAAATCAATGTATTTACACATAAGTGGGCGTGGTTTTTTATGTTTTCCGTAAGAAATTGCATTGTGTTTGGACCCTTTGCCCCCTCCCCCCACCTGGAAAAAACTTGAAACTTTAGTCCCTGACTGTTTGGTCTGCTGTATCCTAAGAACACATACAAAGTCTCTTTGAATCAATGCCGAGGAGGTGTGTGGCAGCGGTGATCTGCAACAATGACGGCTACTCTGGATACTGATTTTGGTAGGAACGACACTTCACAGAAGTCTATAAATTTAATCATTTGATACTTGGACAACAAGTTATCTACTCTTTCCTGGTGTTGCAGTTTGGGTGGCCTGCAGTGTAGTTGGCTTGAATGGACCGACTGCAGTTGCTATGGAAAACATATCGAGGCTAATTTTTTGCCCCTCTGCTTGAGCTTTACTGTAAAATGTTGTCGAATCTGAACCAATAAAACTTATCAGGAGAAAAAGATCCTATAATTAAATGAAATTAAATTATTTTTTCTCATAAAAATACTTTTTTTTGTTTTAATATTAATGCAAATCGGAATGTCCCTAATTATTTTTTCCTTTTCATAGAAAGTTTCCAGCGCAAAGTCGATCTTATCCTTTTATTGATCTAATGACGCGCGTTTTTATTCTTCTTACAATTAATAAGCATTTTATCATCGTAACTTCTACTACAAGATACGTATAGTAGGAAAAGTAATAATTACACTAACATGAACAAAAGGGTTATGTCGCCTAATTTAACGAATTTGGAGATAACTGTGTTTGAGTGGAACATCAATAGTAACCTCCCCCTACAAATATAATTTTGAGCTGTATGTTTTAATAACGTACGAAGTTATAAATTGATTTATTTAACAAACCAAAACAGATGTGTCTCCTTTCCAGTTTTTTTTTTTTTGGATAATATTAGTATACAGTAATCGACATTTTTCCGTTAAATTTTTTTAAAACAAAGTAAGAAAATAGTGTGTATTGTTATACACATTATAAAGTTTTATGGTGCAAACCTATCTCATAAAATACTCTTATGGTACTTCGTTCAGATGCAATTTAAAATTGAGTTCATGTCAACTGAATCTCATTAGAAAATATAGTCAATGATTGTTTTTAAAAATTTTAACACTTCAGCATTTTAGTATCATTGTTTTGATTTTCGAAAATAAATTTAATGAAATAATTATTGATCAATTGATTCATGAATAAAAATTAAAGAAGCAAATTGCGTAATGACGATTTTAGTTAAATTTACAACTTTAATCATCATCATCTCTAAAATAAATAAAGCTGATTCGTGAACTTTTGGAGTTTAACAAAATCCATATATATATATATATATATATATATATATATATATATATATTCCCCTTTTGAAAAATAAAAAGTTTTAAATCCAAAGTAACAATTTTCAAAGGAATGGCCAATACATATATGTGTGTGCGAGCGAGTGTGTGTGAGTGTTGTTTATATGCATTTAAAAAGGATCGACAGCTGCATCGGCGCAGATGGTTCAAAAATTTGCCCATTGACCGCTTTGATGAGAGTTTTAAGAGTTTTTCACATTTTAAATGAAATAAATACCGTATATATTATTGTATTGGTCATATCATTTAGTAAAAAAATGAAGTCCAAACTTCTGGAACGAACTTATGTCGCGGGGCAAACTTTCTGATATTTTTCATTCCAGAACAGAAGTAGGAAATCTAGACATTTTCCCGATTTTAGCGTAACTCTTTTAACTTAATAGGATAGATCGACCAGTGAATGAACACCTAGTAATTTTCTTTAAAAAATAAATTTTTAAAACGTTTTTCTTATACAATATGGCAGTAAGTAACTTCTACACATTTCCCAAAAGAAAATGGCTAGAAAATGCTGCGTTTGTGTTTTGTTTGGGGTGTTCATTCACTCGGTCAAGGCAGTTTTTCTCCTTTCAACCCCCCAAAAAACCTAACCCAGACCCATAAAAATTTGCGCAATATTTTTAAAAATACAGTATAACCTCGATTTAACGATTACCTATGGACTGTAAAAAATTATCCTTAAATCGAGGATATCGTTAAATCGAGAAAGCATACTTATAAATTAAACGGATCAAACTATTGATAATTAAGTGAACGCTTAAACATACGTTATTTTGCTTCTTTGAGAAAACTGCGCATTTATATTATTTCCAAAGTTATTTCATCGATCTTTGTTTTCTCGTGTTGAGAAAATTTCACCTTTTTCGACCTCATATTTTTCGACTGATCACTCTCCTCTCAAGGTGCAAAAAAATTGTGTTTGGAATGCTAGAAGTTTGGACGTTACTGAAGGATGAATCTTTTTACTATTAGAACATGAGGTCTCATGCTGTTGCAAGTAAAACAGTTAGAAAAATATTTTAAACATATATTACTGTATTTTTGACGAGAGATAATTTGACCCTGACCTATATCATCGTTAAATCGAGGAAAGCTATCGTTAAATTGAGGACGTTTTAACATTAAATTCAAGGCATATGAGTCGAGACCAATGAAATGTATCGTTAAATTGGGGAAATCGTTAAATCGGGTATCGTTAAATCGAAGTTATACTGTAATTACATATATCACCTAAAGTGTTTATACTGACATATTGCAAATTCTACTATTTTTAACGACGCTATGAACTTTTGAAACCGAAATTTCGCTTAAATGTTCATTCACTGACTGGTCTACCCTAGTAAAGAAACAAACCTACGCATTCTGCTACATAATAAGGCTATTATTTAAAGACTTTGGGGCCTCAGTGGTTCTGTAGTCTAAGCTTTGCTTCACATACTGGACGTCCTAGTTTCGATTTCCACCAGGTCCCACCGGGTGTCCTTTCTTCTCCTTGTTGTCTTCAATAAATAACGAAGTCCAACCTCTCGACGCGATGAAACTCAATCTTTCCTTAGTGATAATCATCTGTGGACAGGACACGTCAACAACAAAATTGAAGACTGCAGCAAAAGCTGAAATAAAACAATAATTCGAATTCAAAATTTGTATGCTAATAAAAACCCTTAAAAAGCTATTTTGTTTCTCGCATTTAAAGATGTGAAAAATAATTATTTTTTTAATAGCATATTTCTTGGAATTTTGTTACTTGGTGCTTTTAAAAATGATTGCATGTCTTAAATTTACTTGTATGTTTTTTTTTTGTGAACTGAGAAGGGGAAAAAATGAAAAGAAGGAAGTGTATTTCTGCAGAATTACATTTTCCTCCCCCCTCCAATTACATCGGTATGAACTAATAAAAAATTCATCTGTACACATTTATTAAATGGAGCACCTACCGGAAAGTATTGGAATTATTAGAAAACTCCATAAATATTATTAAATATCTACGAAACTTTATGAAAATACACATGCACTTTTTTTCTTTCAAACCAACTAAAACATTTCAGAAAACTAATTTATTGAAAAAATAATTATCGAACATTAATGATTTTTAACGATATAAATGATATTCAGAAAAGATGATCACTGCTAAAATTAGCTCTGACCTATTTGTAACAGCTACTGTGTTATAATGTGCATATAAAGCTGCTCTATTTATTTGTAATAGTTATAAAGGAATGCCATCATATAACGGAAGGTTTTCTGAACCTTTGTTTTATTACTACTATTATAATTTAATATCTAGTTAGTGTTTCGACAACTTTTCGCAATTAAAATTCCCAAAACCCAATTTTAATGATGTTAGTGCAGGAGGGTCCAGGAACCCTCAAACTGTTTTTTTTTTTAATTTGAAGTCCTAAAAAAAGTTTTAAATGACCTCCAATGACGCTGCTGGTGATGGTGGTGGTGGAGCGGTGGTACTTCCCCGAAATTGAAGTCTTAAAAACGCGATTTTGGGCAATTAATAACTTTGGTGGGGTTCAGGTACTCGCCAAGGGCAGCTTTCGGAAATTGAGGCTATTCAAACGCTGTTTTTTGAGATTGCTTCGACGATAATATTACTCCGCAGAAAGTTTTAAAAATTAGAAGTTTTAAAATTGCCATTGCAGGATACTTTGAGAACGTTAAAGGAAGAGATAGGGTTAATGGAAATTTAAAACGCAATTTTGGACAGTTTTTCAAAATGAAAGGGGGAAGGGGAGAAGGGGGATATACTAGTTATTTATTTTTCAAAATTGACGAGTTTTAATGATGTTATGAGAGTGAGACTGTGGAGACCCCCCCCCTTTTTTTTCCTTTCGGAATTGAAGGATTGAAATTATAAACGGACTACAAACCATGTTTTGGCACCGCTAGTGGCAAGTCTGCCTTGTAAAAACTCTCCCATGGCAAATTTTTAGAAACTGAAGGTTCAAAACGAAATTTTAGACGATTATGGGACTTTTCTCAAGAAATTTTTCGAATTTTAAGTCTTTAAATTTTAAGTTTAAAAAAGGCAATTTTAGGCCTTGTTTTGGTGCCGTTAACCCTACACTGCATGATTTTTTGTTCTTGGAAAGAACTATATATGTTTTTGAATGTAATAAGAAAACATTTCTAAAAATTTAATTTTAAGGATAGATGGTTATATTAACTTTAAGGATACCTAATACTTGCTTTTTATGCTTGAGTTGCCTTATGCTTAGTCATGAGGAAAAATAGTCCATGTATCCAATTGGCAACGCTATGCAGTGTAGGGTTAAGGAAATAATTAAGTTTAGAGTTAGTTTCTTTTCCTCTCCTTAAATGGGTCCTTAATTGAGTTTTCTTTTTCGAAAATAATGCTTTTGATTTTTTACCCTTAAATGTTTATTTTTTGACATGCAATCTTGATAAAATTTTGTTTTTCTTGCATTGAAAGTTTAACTTGATGCGTTCTCTTTACAATTCACTTTCACTTTTCATTACAATTTTCAAATCGCTCTTTCACTCTCTTTTAACTTTTCTTCTTTTAAAAATGCATTTCAGTAGCCCATGTACTTTTCTCTAAATTACGATGATTTTCAATGTAACATTTTCATTAAAACAATTTAAAATATAAATATTCTGGAGGGCTCTATCTAGCTATAATACCTATTTAACCATTGTTTTTTTTGTAACTGTGGCCTTGCCCTAGGCTTCTCCAATACACTGAATACTTTTTGTAATGTAAAGAAAGTTAGCAAGTTATATTAGGACGAAACTTCATTAGATGATTCAATCGTCCATCGGCTATTGAAGAAAAAAATATTTGCACGATTTTGAACAATCCGCATCGGCATATCAACCAAAAAATGAAATTGGTCGAAGTATTAGCATTTAATTTAACATTGTATCTTTCACACTTGCATTCTTTTATCTATTACTTCAAGACAGTCTAAAAAATGTAAGACCTATTGAAATATAGCACAGCAAGATTAATGACATTTAAGGAAAACATGAAAATAAATTACTTACGTTTTTATTCATTTTTCCGTTCCTATAATTGCTTTAATCAAAACTAAAATTGTTACATAATCATCATAAAATGCAAACCAGAAAATTTCCTTTCTTAATAAATCTAATATTACCAGGATCTTCTAATTAAAGAAGTTCATTTGAAATAGTTAATTAATAAGACGTCGTTCAGTTATTTATCCAGCACTGAGAAATACTACTTTTAATTCGGTTTTAACTAAAGTAATTATTGAAAAATTGATTTATTTATTTATTTTTCTTATTTATGTAATTAATTTTGTATGTAATAATGGAAAGGAAAAACTTTCTTAGCTTCTCAATTTCAAATGTATGTATGTATGTATGTGTGTGTGTGTGTGTGTGTGTGTGTGTGTGTGTGTGTGTGTGTGTGTGTGTGTGTGTGTGTGTGTGTGTGTGTGGTGTGTGTGTGTGTGGGGTGGTGTGTGTGTGTGTGCGTGCGTGCGTGTGTGCGTGCGTGTGTATAATGAAATAAGGTTATGAGTAAGAACACTATTTAAGCCTTATAATAGTGAAAATAACTTTGGAACAATTATTGTAGAAGTTTGAGGAACACTTATAATATTGTATTTAAAATTATTATTAGACGACATAATCTTAATTCTTACAGTTTATTAAAAAAAACATTTTTTTAAATGTTATAAAGCTGACTTAAATTCAAACTTTAAAAACTGAGCTGTTCTACCTAATGATGAGTTAGAAAATCAAAATTTTCTTAAAAGTGGGAAGTAGTTAAATTATCAATGTAGCGCAGACGACGTTATAACTCAGCAATTTAATACGAGCAAATCTTTGAAGTAACGCATTTCATTTAAGCTGCATGCAAGCTAGCAATGGCATCTTTTTACGGATGATATTATGCAGTCAATAGAGCAAGTTTAATGTCTGATAATTTATTTGAACCGCTAATTAATTTATTCTAATCCGTTTAAGATACACAAATCACAAAAAATAAGCATACACTAAAAACCAGGGGTGCCAAACGGGTGACTTTAGTCAACATAGGGGGACAATACGGTGCCGAAGGGTGCCATCAGGGAGCCAAAGATGGGATTCGATGTCCTTTGGCACATCCCTGGGTGAACGGTGCTTCCGAAGATTGAGGGTGCCATTAAACCCACCAATAGCAGAACGTAGATAATAGCGCATGCGTGTTGACTTATTTCCATCCATTTTTAATGGCGGACGGTACATTGCATCAAGAAGAATTTGCTTCATCTTTCACATTGGATAAATACAACTGGATTTACACACAAAATTTGGTCTCACATTATCTTCAAGTCCTCGCGTAAGTACTACAGGCATTTTATCATAGTTTACTATTAGAACTTTACAACACGTTTAAAATTGTTTCAGTTGACTACTGCGTATAAGTTCAGCTTTTTGCTATAACATTGTTATGTCTTGTATTTTCTATCATGCATAAAGGTTACTTTAAAAATATGTACCGGTACTTTCATGAATACTAGATAAACAGTATTTACTGATCAAAATGCTTAACACGTTGACTGCCGACTACGAGATAACTCGTAGGTAGCGATCTTTTCAAGGACGCCAACTACGAGTTATCTCGTACTGTATTCACTTGCCATTCTTGTATTGCTACGATTAAACTCGTAATATATCAGTGCTAATATCGATAGATGGCTGCTTGGGAAAGAACAAAAAATCAATGTTGGCTTGCATGAAAAGATAATTCATATTATACTTTTACTCTTTTATTTTACTTTTAAATTTATTTTTTTATTTTTTTATTTTTTTTATTTTACTTTACTTATTACTCTTTTATTTTATAACTATGCTCTAGATTTAGACTTTTTAATAATATAATGTAATAAAATCAAAATTTCATTTTTGGCCAGAAATCTGAAAATTACTGTGGCAGTCAACGTGTTAAACTAGCTGATATAAAAGAAAAGAAAACAAAACAAAAAGGAAAAAAAAACTGATTCAACTAGCAATTGGAAAGTTATAGAAATTATTATATTTTAAACTTTACTGTCTCATTTTCTGAATATAATAAGTGATGTTTGCTTATATCGTCAGGATTCTAGCGGATTTTCCGCAAAAAATATTTATTTATAACAATGCGAAGCATTTAAGTGGCAGAAATAATATAGTTGTTTCGTAACGATAGATGCGTAGACCGAACATTGAAAAGGAAATCTCTCTCTCTCACTATTATTTATTATAAACACTCGAATATCATGACTCATTTCGTGAACTCTTCTTTATATTAGTTATGCCTACTGCATTACTAGTTTTTTTTTGCTGCACCAGTTGGAATGAATAGATCGCTGAAAATGTACTTCAGTTCAAATGTCGAATTATATATACATATTAATATGTTACTCTTTGTTAAAATTTTGATGTTTATGAAACGACTTGATTATTCAGTGATCGTAATACAACTGAATATTTTTGGCTTTTCGTAAAAGTGATTCAACAATTGACCTTCCCACTTCATTTTTAATAGAAATAATGTCGTAGTAAATGTTAATAACATTTTAAAACTGCTGAGTGATCTAGTGGATATATATATATATATATATATATATATATATATATATATATATATATATATATATATATATATATATATATATATATATATATACGAGAGTTAGAATACGGACAGATGAATTGAAGTCATGAATTCTTTTAAGCTATGTTGGAAAGTCTGAACTGTGAGAAAATGCCTTAAAATAAAGTTTCAATCGTTTTAAAAACATAATTCAATGTGAAAAATGTGCAAAGACTTCGAGAAAAAAGCAAATAAAGCTGAATACAATTACAAACAAAAATACATACAGCTTAGGAGGGGCATCGGCAATAGAGAACAATAATGGTACCATTATTTTCTCTTACGGTTCCATTCACCCTACCGAGCACGTTGGATTGAGGGTGCCAGTTTTCACCCAAGCTACGGTTGAAATTCTGGCTCCCTCCTGGGTGCCGCTGGTGCTACACGCGTTTCAACCCGACAGGTGCCAATCGCAACCAGTAGTTTTAACAGTGTAGTCATATCGAATATATGTTAAATAAGCAAGAACTATAAATTTAATTACGGAGAAAAATCTGTTATTTCAATCGGAAATTTTCATTTTCTAAAGCTCTCATTGATAAACAGCTAGCTTTATTTACCATGACTTGTTTTCACTTGCAGACCGCTTATATCCTTCAAATTTATTTTACTGGAACGGTCGGTTTGTATGCAGTAGTAATTTTTGTGCATGATTAACCAACCAAAATGAACCAAAAAACTTTCAAAAACTGAAAAAAAAAAGCATCATACAGCATCCAGCATATATCATCTAGCATCCAAATCTAAACACCCACCCCTTGCATTAATTTGAATTTTTAGACCTTAAATTTTCAGCAATACGCAGACATCTGGTCCTACTGTTTGCAATCTCTACTACCAATGAAATATAATAATTAACGTCAGTAATTTAGTCTTACTAGCGCTGGTAGCGGAGGTAAAAAAAAAGTGGCATTTGGTGGTATCCCTGTTTCTGGAATGGTTAAAGTCCCCTCCATTTTAAATCAAAAATCTTACAGCTGTAAACTTTATTGGCGTTTTTTTTAAACGCATGTTGAAAAACTTCCCATTTCAAATAAATAAATAAATAAAAAGTAGGATTCCTTTTAGTGTATTCTTCTTTCCCTTCTTTTTTTTTTTCGAAGCTGTATCGAAAGTGTAGTCAAGTGTCAAAGAATCCAAAACAATCGGGCAGCTAACCTTTGTTTAAAAAACATCGCCAATTAAACTGGGACAGCAATACCAGCAGCTTACATTTTTAGTTACCGGTTAAGTAGAAAAAAATTTAATTTAAGTGGGAGAGGGGAAAATATCTTAAAATGGCGTACATGACTATATACATACATACGTATTCGTATATAATACCCAATTCTTTAATTGGGTATTAACCATCTATCTCCATTCCATAATTACTGCTCTTACGTAATCGTAAACCTTGTTGCATTTTGTCAGTTATTTGTTACCACGATTGCCAGTAAGACGAGTGCCAAGTTTTTTTGATCAAACACATGTACAGGTAGTTATCAAAATAATGGAAACACTTGAGATTCATAAGAAAAATCTACCGTTCATCGCAAAATAAGAGATCAATTATTCTTTAACTTTAGTCATACAAAACATAGACTTCACCGGACATTTCCACATTGAAATTAAATCACCCATGCATTTGGGGGACGACAAGAAGGGGGGTCGGAAGAAAAACGGCTTTTTGACCATAACTCCTCGAAAATAGCTCGGAATAAGCTTTAAATTTCAGTAATTAGCTCGCATTCTATGTATAATATAGAACTGTATAATATATATTCTGTTTTCTGTTGTTGTTTTTGTTTTCACCTTGTTTTTGGTTTCATTTGAGTCTTGTTCATATTCTTTCTTTTTTTCTCTTTTTACTGTCCTGTTTACTGTTACGGTTAGATTGTTCTTTTGTTTTTGTATTTGTTATTTTCGTTTTGACTCATGATTTTATTATGTCTCAGGTTAATAGGTTTCAGAATCTTCGTATTAAAAAGTTCCGATTTTTGAACCATTTGAAGTTTCTTCAAGAATGTAGGCGCAAGAAAATTATTCCGAATTTTATTTCGTTGAAATGCAATTTACCTCGTTCTGTCAAGATTGACAAAGTAATTTTTCGGTCGAAATTGGCTCTACTTAGAGCTTCGATCCAAGAAACTAGGAAACGATTATCTTATATTGAACGTGAACTCTACAATTTACATCTTTCTGTTTCAAATTCTATTTCCGATTTTGATTCTGTCGATAGAACATCTTGGTTTAGAACCCTTCGTTTTTCGGAGAATCATCAGGTTATTTTGAAAAAGAAAATGGCTAAACTCCGTAAAAATTCGCATTCTGTTATCTCGGATAATTTACCGGTGGTTAATAAAAATGCTGTTGTTAATCTTTCCAGTGTTCCTTTAGATAGGTCTCAAATCGAGGCTCTAAAGTGCAATGATAATTTTTCTGTGGCGAGCAAATCTTCTTTTTCTAAACTTATTGCTCCTATTGAGAAGGCTTTTAAACATAGTGCCTTATCGTCCACTCAAAAAAAGAGTGTGTTCGGCATCTGATTGCTTCTAATGTTGACTTCAATTCTAAAATTTCTAAACCTGTGTTTGCTAATACAGTGAGTCGTAGTGTAAAGAATTTAATTTCCAATTCAGATCTGGTTGTTACCAAAGCTGACAAAGGCGGTCAAATTGTTGTTCTTGACAAATCATCTTATGTTGATAAAACTAATGATTTGATTTCTTCTGGTCCGTATTTTGAAATTTCGAAAGATCCTAGCGAAAAAGAGTTAAAAACGATTTCTTCTGCGGTTAAGTCGGTTCAGTCTATTCCTTTAAGTGTTAAGCGCTCTGTTATTCCCTCTATTGCTAATTGTGCTAGATTTTATGCTTTACCCAAGGTACATAAAACTGGTATCCCTTTTAGACCGATTGTTTCTAATATCGGTACTGCTTCTTATAAACTTGCTAAATATTTAGTCTCTGTGTTTTCTCCACTTAGGATTCATAATTTATTCACCGTTAATTCTGTAGATTTTGTTAAGAAAATTCATAATTTCGTTCCTAAGGATTCTTTTATGGCTTCTTTTGATGTTAAATCATTATTTACTAACGTTCCTATCGAGGGTGCATTGTTATGCCTTCAAAGGAGACTTTCAGAATTTCATTTTGCCTCTAAGGAAATTGAGGAATTAATTTTCCTTACCCGTACATGCCTTGAACAATGTTCTTTTGCTTTTAATGGACAATTTTACACTATGACAGATGGTTTGGCTATGGGTAACCCACTAAGCCCCATTCTTAGTGATATTTATATGCATTATTTTGAGGTTGAGTTGTTCCAAAAATTACAGTTTCAATTTTACGTTAGATATGTTGACGATTGTTTTGTTCTAATGAACCATAACCAGTTCCATAATGACGATGTTTTATCCGTTTTAAATGCTATAGATCCTCATATTCAATTCTCTTGTGAGAAAGAACAGGATAATTGCATTCCCTTTCTTGATGTTTTAGTTTCTCGTACAGAATTCGGCTTTGAAACTACTGTTTATCGCAAACCTTTTGCTGTCTCGTTACCTACTCATCGACTTTCATCTCACCCTCCTAGTCAAAAATATGCTGCATTTAATTCTTTTGTTCAGCGTGCTATTAATCTTTGTTCTTCACCGGAACTTCTTAAAGCAGAACTCAACTATCTTAAAGCTGTGGCTCTTGATAGAAACTATCCTCATACCTTGATTGATTCCATTTTTAAAAAACTTTCTAACAAATCCGAAACAACTGTTGTTAAGAGAACTTTCATTAGAAAGAATTTGGTTGTTTTGCCATTCTTTCCCTCTGTGAGTTATCAGGTTGCTAAGATTCTCAAACGTTTCAATTTCCAAGTGGTATTCTCCCCTACGAATAAACTATGTTTCTCTTCCCTTAAAGATCCCATTCATCCTCTTAACAGTTGTGGTATTTATAAAATTAATTGCAATTGCAATCTCTCTTATATCGGACAAACGCGACGTGCTTTGAAATTCCGCTTAAAGGAACATCAGAATTATGTGAAAAAGCAACAATTGAATAAGTCTAGTATTGCGCAACATTGTTGGGAAAAGAATCATTCTTTCGATTTTAATTCTTTTCAAATTGTCCAAAAATGCCCCAGCCCATCAGATCTTGATTTCTGGGAATCCTTCCATATTTTGAAAAACAGTTCTGACTTAGTTAACGATCTCAATGCTATTCCTTATTTTTCTGCTGTTTGGCGTCCTTTTGTATAATTTTTGCCTTTTCCCTTTCTAATTTATTCCTCTGATTTTGCTAGCATTTTCCATTTTCTACTTGTCTTTTTTTTTTTTTTTTTTTTTTTTTTTCCGATTCGCTTTTTTTCATTCTGCTCCTTTTTTGTTCTTGCGGTTAACAGTTTAACCTGGTGTTTTTTTATTATGTTAGCCTTTTGGCTTATCGTGTCGCCAATCGAATTCTTTCTTTCCATTTCGTACCTGGTAGAAAGCTTCGGTTCATTCTTTATTTTCCCATTGGATCTTTTTTGGCTTCGAATTTTTTTATTGGTGTTCATGTAATCCGCTATGTTTGCTTTTTAAGCTGTTCGCTTCTGTATCCGTTGCTTTTGTCGGATGTCTGTGCATCCATAAGCTCACAACTTTTTTGCATTGATAAAGGCGTTCCTTGTAACGCCGAAACACGTGTCTGCAGTATCCCTGCTCATTTGTGCATTGTAACGTTGTTTATTTTCTGTACATCTTTAGCACAAAGGTATTTGTAACTTTATACCACTTATACTTCCGAAGATATGAAACATTTTTTAAAAAACGGCAATTTTATTTGAAGGGTTTTTACTCATAACACGCAGAGTTTTTGATCAAACCTTGTCAAAACTTCAGGAAAGATGACAAAATACAAGAGAAAGAACATACTAAAACGGTAAATAAAAATATTAAAAATCTAAAGAGATATGAACGTTAAAAGGAAATAATTTTTTACTTCGCATGCACGAATGACAGAAATTTATAACTACAAAAATATTGTAGCCTGATTTATACTGCATCTTGTAAAAAAAGTTCCAGTTGAATATCGTAAAAATTGAGAAAGATATCAGCGATCTAGTGAGCTGTAATTCATTCATTCGCAGACAATACATAAATGGCGAGGGGTTGTCCACAAATAGTGTGGTAACAATTGAGCATTTTCTTTATGTATACAGTTTGAAAATTTATATTCGGCACAGAAGGCACATTTCGCCTATTCGGCCAAAAAGACCTTATACGTAGGTGGCCAAAAGTATCCGGACACCCGCTCAAACGTTGGTTTTGAACGATGACGCAATAACCTTTAATTAAAAAATAGCTCTTTGTGGACAGTCCCGCACTATTATATGTGTTGTCTGCGAATGAATGAACTACAGCTCACTAGATCGCTGATATCTTTTTCAATTTTTACGATATTCAACTGGAACTTTTTTTATAAGATGCAGTATTAATCAGAGTACAATATTTTTGGAGTTATAAATTTCTGTCGTTTTCGTATGCGCCGTGAAAAATTATTTCTTTTTAACGTTCATATCTCGTCGGATTTTTAATATTTTTATTTACCATTTTAGTATGTTCTTTCTCTTTTTTTTGTAATCTTTCCTGAAGTTTTGATAAGGTTTGATCAAAAACTCTGCGTGTTATGAGCAAAAACCCTTCAAATGAAATTGCCGTTTTAAAAAAAAATGTTTCATATCTTCGGAAGTAAGAGTGGTACGTTCATAAAAATGTGTACAGTAATTATACATAGTATGCTAATTAATTACTGAAATTTATAGCTTATTCCGAGATATTTTCGAAGAGTTATGCTCAAAAAGCGGTTTTTCTTCCGACCCCCATTTTTGTCGTCCCCCAAATGCATGAGTGATTTAATTTCATTGTGGAAATGTCCAGTGAAGTCTATATTTTGTATGACTAAAGTTAAAGAACAATTGATCGCTTATTTTGCGATGAACGGTAGATTTTTCTTATGAATCTCAAGTGTTTCCATTATTTTGATAAGTACCTGTATATCTCCTATAAGCCCAACCATTTTGTCTGTTTTGCGAAATGAATTTAATAAACAATAATAAGTAAAACACGATATTATGTGATGGCAAGTCATTGTGGTTTTAAAATATCGAAGTCTTCATAATTACTGTGGGGGATCTTGTGGTTCAAAAAATGGTTTTATCGCATTATTTTGAAAATAGTAACCTATCGTTCATTTAGCTAAAAGTTATTCAGGAAATATTTTGTTTACAACTAAGAAATTAAATCAAACCATATTTGTAATGCGAAATGAGATTATTTTTCAAACTTAATACTCTAAGCCTATAAGGTATTTTTCAGAATATTTTAATAAGATTATTTTATCACATAATCTTTTTATCCGCTTATTATTTAAATCTTTACTTTTCTTTTTCCATTAAAAATAGATTCTTCAAATGTTAATTTGTCAAAACAGCTTTATGCAAGACAATGCAATAGAAACATTAAAACCTGCACTTAAAAGCTTTGACCAACCTTAATGGATAGTTTCTACATTTTATTACTGCTATGATTTAAAATCTTACCAAAAAATTACCATTTTTCCTTTATGAATGCGAATTGAATGTTTCTTGCAACAACTTTTTTAATGAATTGCATTTAAAGATTTAAGTCTCTGATCGAGAAAGTAATTTTATTATTCTTGTTTTTTTTCTCCATAGGTTAACTTTAAGCCGTTTAAAATATTATAAACCAATTATTAAAAAAAAGAATTGCATGTAGAAGGATAATTAAGCAAAATATAAAACGCAGAAGAGAAAACTGATCCATCACTTCAGGGACTGAACTAATTATTTATTGTTTTCGTCTAGTTCAGCTATTTTTGCGGTAAGTTAAAACTGCACTTTGGCCTTTGCATAAAATTTTCATTAAATCTCTTTTAGACTTGGTGTCCGGTATACCGGACATGAATTTAGAATAGCTGCTTATCATTTAACTGGCAGTTAAAATCCTTGAAATGTTTTGTAGTTCACTCTTAATATGTTGCTAGTTATCATGTGTGCAAGAATATCTCGCTTTGGGAATTGGTAACGCCACCAAATAGGGACAGGATGATTAAGCTCGGCACATTTTTCCACCCATGACTTTTTGTCCCCAAGTCGAGTTTTTTCTGGTTTAAAAAATATACAACCTTTTATTTATTATTATAAATGCTTATATTATGTTTTAGTATTTTTTGTTTGTTTGTTTTAAATGGGGCTGCGTTTAGCTTCTTGCCATTTGCAGACCTAGTGCATTCCCCAAAGCGGCATCCACTCTTTCATGTGGCACCACCATCGGCGGGATATCATTGTCACAAGTATTTCTGACGCCTAGTTTCCCTACTAGATGGAGGCACCTGGGCTCTATTCGATGCGAAACTGCACTAGGAATTTAATTTTGCCACGAGATACTATAAGCCAAACAAGTACTCGAGGGATTTTTTACATGCCGCATAATCATATGACATGAGCGCTGTCGATTTTCTGCATCATGAAAATCCACCGACTGGAGCCGGATTCGAACCCGCGCTTTTGGGCGTAAGAGGCCAGCGTTTATGTTTTAGTATTGTTAGGAGAATATTTTACAATGAATTTTATTTTAGGTTTCATCAAATTTTAAGCTGAATTATTTGTTTCAAAATGTATTCCGTTAGATTTGACACATCATAACTCTTATTTTTTCACCCACAAACTAGAAATTTTGTTTCCGAGATATTCTTTGTCATAGTAATCTGTCTGTTAAGTAAGAAAAAAAATCTGTGTAAATTTTTTTAGAATTCGGTCTGAAAACGTTAATTTTTACGTACATCAACCTTATGGAAAATGCATAAACGCTGTATTTCTACTTACCTCCTCGAAATGTTAAAGTACAATTTGTAGCATACATGAAGAGTTTATTAAACTTGTTTTTGAAGAAAAATTAGTTTTTATTCTGGTATATTATCAAATGTATGCCAAAGCAGATCAGTTAAAGCAGAAAAATAAACGATGGCAGATTCAGCTTAAATTAATAAACTTTTTTGTGCATTAAAAAAAATATATGAAATTTTCGGATAGATTAGCGAATTCGTTTTTTATGAGTACTCGGTTATAAAGAGGATGTATCATGGTTCTTTCACACTCGCTATAATTGAGTTCGGCTGTAACTTATTCAATAAAAACGTATAAGAAAGCATTTATCCATAAAATAAAATGCTTTATCGTCAGATAGCGCAATAATTCCTTTTATTCCTGTAATATCGAAAGTATAGCTCCAATACACTCCAAAGTTTTAAAACTATGGAAAAATTATTTGGACAACATTATTACAAAGCATCTGACGCAGAGAGATTTTAAGTTGTTTTCCTAACCAACGAATGACGTCTTCATCAGAGAAAATCGATTTCTGCTTAATGAAAGCCACTCACTCTTAGAGATGCAGCTTTGAAGAATGACGGAATCAATAGCTTGAAATAATGTCACTCATAGTAAGTTATACTGCCTAGCTAAGCGCAAAAGTCGTACCTGCACTTTTTAACCAAATTGAGTTAGCGCCAACAGGTGGTTCTTTGTGACGTATTTTTCCTACATACAAAATTATATGGTCATTTGAGAAAGGAAAATATTTTTTTTAACAAAAAATATGGAACAGTTTCATCTGAATCAAATACATGGTGACGCAAAACTTTAAAGAGTAATATCTCAGTTTGAGCCCAGCTGCAGATACCACTTTTGCGCTTATCGCGGCAGTATACAAGTTAGAGCTAATGTGTTAAAGAATGTAAAATCGTTTTTTTCTTTAAATTTTCAACTTTCCTTTGAACATTAGGAATAATTTACAACTGATTATACTGTTCTTTTTCACGACATAGGGATGAGTTAGAGGTTTTGGTGCTTAATGTTTTGGCATCCAAATTATACATGGATGTTCTTGAGTACACTGCGATAAAAAAAAAAAAAAAAGAAGAAAGAAAAAAATGCTGTTTTTACACTACAGTCGAACTCGCTTATAACGAGCACAAAGGGACCGTAACATGTTGCTCGTTAAATCCGAGTGCTCGTAATAAACGGGTTCTTATGGCCGGCGTGCAACCAGAAGGGGTGAGGGCTTGGGAGGTCAAATAATTGAGTTTACTTACAATTTAACTAATACTTACTTTAATTACAGCAATTAATTTAATTAAATACTGTTCTTGTTACACCGGATTTGTGAACTCTCCCTATTTACACTGGAATGCTGGTGGAATTTTTCATACAAAAGTATTAAACCATAGGAAAAAAAAAAGATAAGACAAGAATAAGACTAGAAAAATGAGAAAAAAAGACTGCGATACAGAATAAATTGCTCGTTAAAACCAGGTCTTGCTCGATAAAAACAAATTCTGTTCCATAGACGTAACATTGATCCGATAAAATATTCTCGTTTCCCTCGTTAAATCCGAGTTCTCGTTATATCCGAGCTCGTTACAAACGAGTTCGACTGCATTATACTGAAAGCAGAGGTTTCAGTTTAAAACTTTAAAAGCTCAGTAGTAAACTAAAACTAGCTGTTTTACAGTTTATTACTGTAAAATGAGCAAATTTTCCAGTTTATTACTGTAAAATTACTATAAATATCGCTGTATTATACTGTAAAAACAATATTCATTTTTTACAGTGTAAGATAAACAAATGCTATATTTTAAAGTTTTGAAGGTAAACATAAAAGAAGGAGTTCAAAAATATTTCCACCACCGAACACAATCATCGTTATAAATTCTAAATACTTTTTTTCTAATTGTCATGCATCCTATTCTTATTTGTCGATATTGATTTGATTTTTAAGATTTTAAATATACGTTAATGCACATAATTTGACAACTTGAATATCACCAAAAAATTTTGACTATAGCATACTTTGAACGACCTGTATTCCCTATCTGTATATGTATTAATCATATCTACTATTATTTATTTAATTTTTAATTACTCATAAAGTGATATATTACACTTATAAATGTATATTCATATATCATTGATATACCTCACAAAGATATCCCTACATATACTTCCACATACATATTATAAATTGTATTTATTCTTTAGAATAATATAACGCTTCCAAGTCTTGCTAACGCCTTTTGAAGAGATTACAAACTTACATACAAAGGAGCAATTACTGAACCTTTTTTTTTAATTACTATACATATATGTACGAAAGACAAAGCTTTTCCATGCGTACGCACAGATAAAACATGTATAAAGTTTAAAAGCAGTATAAATGAACACTAATAAATCAACCAGCTTTACACCCGATACACAATTGCTTCAAAAGCTTTTTCAATGAATTATACTTTTCCGTTGACTGAGTATTCGTTTTGAAAGAAATTGCATTTGGAGTGTTAATTACGCATTGTTTAAAGCCTTAAAGTTTCCTCAAATACCCAATGGGCTCGGAATCACAGTAAAAGAATGCACGGTCGCGAATTTTCTACTTCCGGAAAAATACCTTTCTAAATTGATTTACATTGTGGTTTAAAAATACCTGCAGCCTTTCGCCACGTAATGTGGGCTTACAATTTTCCGACACATTCCTATGATGTTCTTGAAAAATGCTTTAATTAATACTGCGTTTAATTAGGTTTCTTAAACAGTAGTAATTAAACGAACCGGAGGAGGGATTGTATCAGTTCCATTGTAGTTTAAGCATTAAGCGAAATATTTTTAGTTAGTGTTACATGCTCAAATATTTATTTAGTGGTTAGAAGCCCTATCTGTTATAAAAACAATTTTATTCGTTTAAGGTTTTATTTTTCATTTCCGTTAGTTTATTTATTGCATTTTGTGGGGAAACTATGGCGCATAAAATAAAATGAAACATGTTTTTATCGTGCGTACAACTGCGCAATATACAAAATTAATCAAATTTTCTCTAGTATCTAAGTCTGATAATATTTTAACCCTTTAACTGTCAAAATATTTTGATTTTTAACACTTTTCCAAGCACAAACCCGAGAAACAGTCGGGTTTGACGAAGAGATGAAGCCGAAATAAACGTCTCCCGATATATATTCGGGTATAACAATACGATGTACTCAAAAAAAAAAAAAAAAAACCCAGAGTAATACTCGTGACATTTTCGAAAAACAGCTGTGCCCGAGACTAGCTCGGGCATGACAGTTAAAAGGTTTTAAAATAATTTAAGAAAGCACTAGAGTGCCTTCAAATTAGCATAAATTATCTTTAAAAAAAGAAAAATTATATTTATATTGTTATACCCACTTGTGCGGGTTATTCTATCCATGTGATTTGAAAACGCATTGAGCTGAAGGCAAAAACACAAATGATTCTCTGTTTATATGTAAATTGCGCTTACATAATGGTGACGTAATTTATTACCATCATTTCATTTAGCAATGATAAAAAGCACTTAAAATGGAAGTAAAAGGCATTTTTTAACTATATCATGAGAAAGAACGATATTTTGAGTTCACATTTTTGATAATAGTAAAAAACTTTTTTTTAAACTAAAATCAAGTACGATTTATGATTTTTTAGTATCATAATCTGCAAAAAATAATTGTTTATTTAAATTAGTAAATTGTTATTGTATTTTAAAAATGTTTTGTGAAAAGAATAAACATTAAATTTAAGAAAACATTGCCCAGTATAAGATATGCTTCATGCACAAAAATATCAAAACTACCTTTTAACAAGACGATGTAGTCTTATTTCATAGTAATTGTGAAACAATGGCTGAATTTTATTATACGGGAATTTGCTTGTGATTTAGATTTTTTAAATTTTTACACGATCATATGGTTTATAATCATAAAAAAAGAGAGTTATGTATATTTTTTTCTTAAAAACATGCACATAACAGTGATTGTTAATCCAAAATGAATAAAAAGGCTTCAAAAATTATGAACTGCTCTCTAGCTTAAAAAGAACGAAACCTTCCTTAACATTCATGCCAATATTCTTTACATTTATGTAGATGAATTAAAACAGTGCTAAAATTGAAATCATAATTTATTTTTGAAAATTCTTTTCAAATAAACAAAATGACACATAGTCGGTGTGTCCTTATTGCACATCAAACACAGCACGTCATTATTCTACGAAAATCATTTATCACGCTCCCAGAAATATTCGTCCAACAGTTTAAAATCTCGATTTTACGGCCCTTGAGTAAATGATTCAAATTCCGCAGTACGATGAATTGATGCGAATGTTCGAGAGCAGATGAGATCCTTTCATCAACGCTGGAACCTAAAGGAAATCAAATCACTTTTCTGAATCTGAATACATTCAGGGATGTCATTTTTGATGACGAAAAAGGCAATTTTAAGCTCTCAGTCCTGTATTCCGAAATCAAACTCGGATCAATCACCTTCCAATGAAACTCATCCAGTTCTTCTTGAGTTGGAACCCTGTTGGATATGCTCATTTACACCAACAAAGTTGCCCTTTTGCCACTTTTGATAAATATTCCAATTAGAAATCCCTCGTAATATGTAACAATGAATATTTTCCCAAAATTCGTTCAAGTTAGAAATAAATTTACGTTGAGTTGTGAGTGTGCCACTTATGCTACTTGTTTTTATACATTAAAAAAAAAATTAAAAAAAAAAAAAAAAAAACACGATGTTCTTTTTACGTGTGCAGGGGGGGGGGGTATGCTTCGGTAGATTAAAAGATTTTTTTGTGGCAATAATATTTATTTAATCAGCTGTTATATAACTATGTGGATAAATATAGATAATAGATAGATGCACTGCAAAAAAATTCACTGTTGTTTTTACAGTATAATACTGGCAGCCGAGGTTCCAATTTAAAACTGTAAATGCACAGTAATATACTGTAAAAAACTAGCAACTTTACAGTTTCTTAATGTAAAGTTCGAAATTTTACAGTTTATTGCCGTAAAATTTAGCTGTAAAAACCACATGATAATACTGACAGCATAGGTTCCAGTTTAAAACTGTAAAAATAGCAGTATTTACAGTTTATTACTCGTACTATAAAATTAGTTGTATTATACTGCAAAAACAACATTCATTTTTTACAGTGGGGGGGGGAGGGGTTGTATTTGCAAAGCGTTTACTTGAAATTAATATTTATTTATGGTGATCGAAAATAAGTCGCCAGATTTTGAGGATTGTTATCGGGGCCAATGAAAATCAAGTATTATACACTGCTCAAAACAATTAAAGGATATTTTGATTTTGCACCTAAAGCCCATTTTGGTTGATTGATACATAATCGACTACCCGTAGTAAGCTATAAGAGATAAAAATGACATTAGTTTAGCAGAAAAAAATGCTTTTTATTTCGCTTTTGGGTACAAAAGGGGAAAAAAAGGAAAAAAAAAAACCGCATTTTCTGAAAATGAGAAAAATAAATTTAAAAAAAAGTTTCCTTTGAAGAAAACCACTTTTAATAGGGGGTATGGTTTCTCCGGACAGCTAGCAGTATGAAACAAGTCTGAGGCATCTACTCAATGAGGGTATTAATGAGGGACTGGGGTATTCTGCCCCACTTCTCCTGAAGAGCTCTTTCAGGTGCCTGGAAAGTTTCCGGAGGTGATAGTCGTTCAGCCACTCGTCTTCCTAGGATGTCCCAAACATGCTCTATTGGGTTCATATCCGGAGAACACGCTGGCGATTCCATACGTACGATTCCTTCTTCAAAAAGAAAATCGCTCAATAAGTTAGCACGATGTGGCCTGCAACTGTCGTCAATTAAAATGAAGTCATCTACAATTTCTGCAGCGGAAGGGACGACGATAGGTGTGATGATCTCATCCCTGTATTATTGACCAGTCAGAGTTCCATTTCGGAAGATATGAAGGTCGGTTCGACCATCTATGGAAATGCCGGCGTATACCATCACACCTCCACTACCAAATCTGACACTTTCGCGCACAAACGCTGGATTATTTCTTGTGCCACGTTCCCTCCAGATGAAAACCCGCCTATTATCAGGATGAAGGGAAAACGGTACTCATCAGAGAACAGGATATTGCGCCACTCATTTCTTCCCTAACTAACGTGCTCCGTTGCCCATTCTCTACGGGCACGACGG